>JAQGCW010000093.1:0-16696 GCA_034700065.1 Mesodorylaimus bastiani | reverse complement strand
AACCCATGAATATCATCTTCTCGAACAAGGCGAACGATGGCGATCGGCTGATGGGATTGATCGACTACCAATTGTGCCATCGTGGATACGGACCGGAGGATTTGGCTCGGTTGTTGAGCGTTTGTTCGCGCAATGACATAAAGAGGAAACACGGCGACGAGGTGTTGCGGCGGTATGTCGAGGTAAGGTCGATCGATTCGGTCGATGGTGACCAATCAGTCATCGATTGATCACCAAGAACATCCGTTTCAGGTTTTCAACGCCCGTATCAAACGAGCCAATCTAAAACCGATCAAAATCGAGGATGTGAAATCGGTCTTCACCGATATGTACGCCTATACGGCCATGTTGTTCGCCACCACCGCCCGATTGATCGATCAGTTCGTCGAGGCCGTCGAGAATGAGGAAGAGCGAGCTCGGATGAAAGACGAGTACATACAGCATTGCGCCGAATTGTATCGAGACGCCGTGGAGACTTTGGGTTGGTAGAGGAGGCCTGGTTGATCGGTTTGGGGTGGGGGTGCTTCCGTTTTTTTTACGACTGGATTTTTTTACGACTGGATTAAAGTTCGGTCTTGGTGTTTCTGTTGACTTGAATTCGAAGAAATAGCAGCAGTGCATTCAATTGGTTAGATTGGACTAGACTGGATTGGATTAGCCTTCCGGGCGGACAGTGATGGTCAGTGAGGACGCCGAATTGGATTTGGAGCGTCTGTAACTTCTGCAGTTAGCATTTGCAAGAAGCGAAGAAACCGGGACGCTTGGAACTGATAGCGCATTCCAGGGCGTTATCAATCTTTGGGTCGTCCGGAGGCTAATCTGATCGCGCTTTGAATGTGCGACGCTCGCAATTGACAGAAGTGCGATGAGATAAAGTGCACAGAAGGGAAAGACTCAAGATCAGTTAGATCGTTGAAGAATGCGCCAGAAAGCATCGGTCGATCACAGTACAAAGCCTCGAAGGCTCGCTGCCTCAATGCTGGACATACAAGTGGCCTCTGGAGGGAGCGCATTAGGACTCATAGCACTTCAAACGTCCAACGTGGAATACTTAGGGTCCTTATGAGCTCCCCAGACATGGAACGACCCTTTTGTAAAGTACCCTTATCATTTCCAAGCAGTCGTACTCTATCCAGCTTTGGTATCCTCCTTCCCAAATCTCCTCCTTGGGATCTATTCTATCCCAAAAGCGTATATCTCAAAATTGGACTCTTCGTTCCATCACATCCTCCGCTGCTAACAATGCTTTGCTCTGAATCAGTTTCTATCCAACGCAAAGATCCCCAACCTGTCATCTCTCGGCTGCCATATTTGGCATCTCATCCATCCAGCCCCCGAACTCGATTTACGTCGAACGAACGGTGTTTACCAATAGCTCGCATTCAGAGTTTCGTATTTCGAATACTTGCTCGTGCCAACCACCTCCTCGTCGACCATCGATGACTCTTGGACGTCGTCAGTTGTTGGCTCGTTCCTTATCACCACCACCGACGGATGATAAGAGTGCCGATCCGCGTGCCTTCGTTCTGTTGACTTTGGATTCGTCGACCTGCTGCGAGCTTCCAAAACAGGCTCGTTTTCGAAAATATTTCTCCTCCTAGTTACCTGGTGAAACAAGGAAGTGAAAGGTTATGAATTTGAATTTCCCGCGCAATGGATATAGGCGCGCTAACTTGAACATCAAATTCGTCGGTGCGCATAAAAGCGAAGAGAATGTTGATGCTTCATCAAGTCGAAAGGAAAAAAAAGAAAAAGGTGAAGCCGGAACGATGATTCTTCAGTTTCACTTGGACGCTTACTTTCCTATGACTCATCGACGTTGACATAATTTTCTTCCGAACTTCGATGATTCAATCCTTTGTCATAACTTTCTCGCGAAATTATGATTTTTCTATGCTCCACAACTTTCTCGTGGTTTCAATTTTTTCAACTGGTGGGTGGGGGTTTTTTAAATTTTCACCGCGTACCTTTTGCTTAGCCAGCTCCTTTTGGTTTAGTCGATTAGTTTCATCTTCGAAAGAGATAGAGAGGAGGGGCGCGTCGATTTTTATACATAATAGGGTTTCACGCGCTTGGGTTCGTTGGTATTCCGTCCGTTGTGAAAAGTAAATATTGGGGCGAGAGAGATTGCCATCGAGAATGATTCTCTTCTCGTCGATGATGCAAATAAAGTTACGTGCGAATGAATTTACGTTTTTTATTTTGCTTCGTTTCGAGCCGAGTCGATTAGTTTAGTCGGGGGAGATGCGGTTTTGGTTGAGAATGCTTTTCCAATGACGTCCGACCCATATTTGGTAAGATTTTTCCGATGTTTAGTCGTCGTTTTTGCATTCGATTCGGACAGGCAGTCGGTTTTTCTCCGGGCGACCTTTTGCTTCCTCTCGATGCTTCTATCTGTTCGTCGCCCGTCTGTCTTTGTCGAGGTGGTTTCTTTCGTCGCCGAGCAGTCTCGCTCGCTTCGTGAATCAATTTTCTCCGGCTTTAGTTTTTTTTATGGGAGATTTCCGTTTCGCTTGGTCTGTGTCCGTTTCGTCGTCGACGTGCTTTAGCGCGGGTAATTTCCTATCACGATGCGAGGGGTTTCGAGTTTGAGTTATGAGTGAGGGTCGAGCCTCAAACGGCTTCGTCCGTTCCGTTCGGTTTCGTTTCGTGGAGATTCTGGAAAGCGCGCGATTTCACGGTTCTCCCGCCAAATTATCATGTCCATTGTGGATGGATGGGGCATCTCGTCAAATTATCCGGAGTATTCGCTCTCAATTACTCGAGAATGGGACGTATTTGAGGTTGGCTGATCATCGACCAGTTCAGTTCAGTTCAGTCAATTTTCGATCCAGGGAAAGCGGAACTTGGTGGCAGCAGCCTTTGTCGAGTGGGTTGCGATGCGATAGCCGGTTTTTGTCGCCTGCGAACGACGAAAGATGGTCGAGGAGAGATGCGCATTGACTCGACTCGGCTTGGCTTGGCTTGGCTGGGGCTTTTCTGTTCGTCGTTTTATGCGTGTTTCTCCCTATCGACCGCCCGCGTTGTCGTCGTCGTCGCTCGCCCAGCCACTCGCCCTCGTCTCAGCATGATCTGTGTTGTTCCAGCCGCGAGATTGAGCCTACTGACTCGACTCCTTCGGTCGTTGGCTGTCGTTCGTCCTTGGGCGACAAGATAGCAGCAGCGAGATGACTCGGACTCGGACGGAGATTGGGGGGAAGGCGTCGAATAAAGCGGCCACTACGATAGCTATTTGATGGGTGATGAGTTTATTTTTTTGAGAGCCTCTCTTCTTCTTCGTCGAATGAAGCTTTGTATAGTTTAGCCTTAGCTATAGCTTGTGTTGGCCTCGCTCTTCTTTTTCGCGGTCGGTCGCAGATGTGCGCGTTTTCACGAGTGTCATTTCGTACTTTCCCAACCTTTAATCAGCTGCGTTTTGTGTTCTCCTTTCAGATTTCAACAGCAACATCTTCTGGGACGTCCCCCACCCTATTCGAAAGATCCGAGAGCGGAGGATGTCCTCTTCATTGGGCAGCAGCAACACGAATTCGCCTTCAACGACGACCAGAACGAGCGGTGGCGGCGGTAACAACGGCGGCGGCGGCGGCGGTGGAATGGTGTCGATCATTACGGGCGGTGGAAATGGCAAGAAATCATCGCCGATCAGCTCCAGCGGTGCAGGAGCGTTATTGGAAGGATTGGAACGTCGTATGGCCGCCAAGAAGGACGGAGCAACTGCCGTGCACGTACTTCTTCCCGAGGAGAATGACGACGAGGATGAAGAAGACGAAACGAGTACGACCAGCGGAAGTGGCGACGAGACGGAAGTGGCTCGCGGACAACGTGGAAACAAACAGGCGACCGGCGTATCCTCGTCGACGCCGACCGCAACGGGTACCGGATCGACCAATATCGTCGCAGTCTCTGCGCCGGACGACGAAGGCGATACGGTGGTTCAATCGTCGACTACGATTCCGCCCGATTCGTATCGACGACGCACGACTCGATCCGATAACGAATTGACTTTCCTCCAAGGCAATCTGTATCCGAAAGAATACGCGAAAACGGTATTGGCATTATTTCTCGTCTTATTGGCGGCATTCGCGAACGGACTGGTGATCGGTTATATTCACCAATTGGGCGACGATCGACCGCCGTTGAAGGACGTCGTATTCGAATTGATACCGTACCAGAAATGGGCGTGGACGGTGGCCGACGTGATGGTGACGGTGTGCGGCGTGATTTGCTTGCTCGTCGGCATGTTCCATAAGCACAATTCCATCGTGATACGACGAACGGCCTTATTGGCCGGCTTACTCTATTTCCTACGCGCCTTATTCTTATTGTGCACGTATTTACCGCCGCCGTTTCCGGACACCGCCGAACGTTGTCTACCGCGATGGAATATCACGCAAGATCCGTTACAATTCATCGCGCGCGCGTTCGGTCTCGTCTTCACGGTCGGCTATTCGGGTAATTCGGATAAGATATTATGCGGCGACACGATCTACAGCGGACATACCATGATTTATATATTGGCCGGTATGATCGTGTGGAATTATTGTCCCAATCCGTGGCGCCCGTTGGTGCCCGTCAGTATCGTGGCGTCCGTCATTTTCGGAATCACCGCCGTCCTCATCTCGCGTCAACATTATTCGATCGACGTGGTGGTGGCCTTATTCGTCACCGTCAGTATGTATTACGGTTATCACGTGTGGTGTCGTCAACGTCGAGATCGATTGGCGTGCAAGGGCAGCTTGAAATCGGCCTGCAAGTCCGTATTTTGCTGTTGCGAGGGCGCTGATTCGACGACTCAACAATCGAACGGCGGCGGCGCTGGCGCTGGTAATGGGAGAAGAAAATTTCGTCTCCGTCCAGTGTACGCGATATTTCTTTATTTCGAACGACGAGTACCGCACGGTTCGATCCCGCGAGAATTGGCATGGCCGTTTCCGTGGCCGAGTCCCATGGTGACGATGTTCGACAATTGGAACTCGTACGGGACGCGCGGCGGCATCGCCAACGTCTTGACTCGTTCGTCTTCGTCGGCATCGGCCTCGCAACAACGACGACTTCAAAAACGAGAACGCAAGAGCAGCTCGAGCGGTGGAAGCGCGTGCGGGGACAGTCGCCACGCATTGACCAGTAGCAATAGCGGCTTATTGAGTCTGAACAATAGCGGTGGTGGGCAACAGCATCAGTCGTATCAACAAGCTGCTCCCTCGCAAACTGCGCCTCAACGCGCATAGAGCTGCTCATTTCCGCCTGGGGATTCGGATTTTTCGCTTTTTTTGTGGTTTTTCTTGCCTCTTTCATGTAGTTCTTTTTTTTCTTTTTTTCTAGTTGGTTTCCCGTTTCTTTGAACTTGATGATTTTTCGCTTCTTTTTTCTTTCTGATCAGAACTTTTTGATTACTGAGATGCTAATTTCAAACGGGGATATTCTGTTTGTTTTTTTCTTTTTTGAATTGATCGCTTCCGAATTCTTTGCACTTTCATTAGGTTTCTGATGATGATTTAGAATTCTAATTGGGGTTAGATACTGAGAGACCTAAAATTTGTGTACATATAACCTTACTTGAATTTTTTGCTCTAATTATTGTGTGCGGGGGAGAAGAAAATGACTAATTGTTTATGGAAGGTGTTGCATTACGAGATTTTTAAAAATCGAAATGAAGTCATTTTTAAAAATTGATTTAAAAAAAAAAGTCGGGCTGCGCACATAGTATGTAATAATAATAATAATTTATATCACAACGGACAATCGGAGAAGGAAATTACTTTTCAAGAGGCCAACATTGCTTCCGCTCGTCGCTTTTCGGTCGTCTTTTCTGCAAAAACGAAGAAAATTAGATAAGGGACAGTCATACGGTTTTATGCGAAGAGCCTAATGCAACTCTTGTCTAATCTAAAGCGGATTTTTGTATACCTTGCGTGCTAAGAGACCCGCCAGAACAAAACGGATGGAAAGTTCTACTTGTTGACCGGTTGGCCGGATGCCACAGAACAGCTGAGCTGACTAAACCAGACACTCCAACAGGTTTTGGGCAAGCTAGAGAGGACACAGAATGAATCAGGTAAGCACAAAGAGCCCAATCCCGTTTTGGTAGGAATTGACTTTCAAGAATCGAAATGCCTTATTTGGAAAGAACACCTGGTCGTCCCCCTTGGTGCATCCCCAGTTGATGAACTGGGACGAACAACATTAGCGCACCTGTCGGGCAAAACATTCGGAGCACGGAACGGACAGTTCTCACCATAACATGCGAGACAAAGCTCACGAAAACGGAGCATTTATGGAATGCTTATGCTTTTGATGTGTGTTTGAATGCAGACAGTCAACCAGTCAAAGATAGGAAACATCAACGAATAAGCTTACCTGGTTTGGCGATGGCGGGGAGCTTGTCCTTGGGCACTTCGGGGAATTCGAGCGTTTGTCCGTCCTCTTCCAACAACGCCTCCAACTCGCTCTCCATTTCGGCTTCGTCTTCCTCCGTCATTGATCCGGATACGAGTTGATCGATTTCCTAAAAGGTATCATCAAAATATTTGTAAGAAGAATCGCAGTCAGGAGAATGAAACCAGCACTTGCCCTCTGATATTCCACAGCTTCTCGAGTTTCGTCCAGAATCTTTTCAACGTCGTCCAGCGTGAGAGCCTAAAGAAAAAATGTGTAACGAAGGGACCGGGGAATGCAATAGAAGACACAATAGAAAATTTAGGAAGTGACCTCTTACCTCGTGCATTTTCTTCAAACATTCGTTTCCGGATTTCAAAGCGTCGACGACTTGCATTTGATGTTGCGCAAATTCCACGTCGTGAATCTGAAAGTCAGAGAGTAAGGATACAGTAGATGTAGTCACAAGAAACCGCCATACAAAATGCTTCCAACGCTATGGAAAGATTTTCGAGAAACCTTTACGATGAAGCAATAAGGGAGCGCCGGAATCATGAATTTTATAGTTTCAAATCACGAGGTAGAGACGATTTGAAATGGATTGGCTCCTATATCTAGCATAGGAGCCAATCCATTTCAAAAACGCTCTAGCTCGGAATATCCAAGAAAATTCGTGATTCAGGCGGCCCTCCATTACAAAAAACTTCGATCGAAAACTTACCAAACGTTCGATATTGTCCAATTCGTGAATCGTCTTCTCGATTAGTTGCTCGCAAAATCGTTTCTTCTTCAGAATATACATGGCCTTCCTGAAAAATTCGAGAACGAAACGATCATTTCCAAAATTTCAGTCATGTTTCCAAAATTTTGAGATTTCATGCTTGATTTTGCCTAAATTCTGTTCAGAATTTTGAAAAAACCAAAACTATAGCATGAGAGTGTTACAAAAATCAATCAAACCCGACCCACTCCAAAATAAAATCGGAAAAGAAACATGAAAACTTTGGTACAGTACTTACTCTTTCTTTCCATCTTGAACTAATTTCTTCGCCACGTTTCGTTCTCGTTCGATATTTAATTCTTGACGTTTTCGATATTGTTGCAGTTTATCGCGTTGACTTTTCAATTGCTAAAACAAAAAATCAATGATCATGAACCATAATTAGTCATCCAAAAAAGGAAAAATGTTCGAAACTTTCGAAACTTACCAAAACCGCTTTATCTTGTTCGGTAATTCGACTTGGTTGAGGCGAATGTCCGCGTTTCGGCTTTTTCGAAAATAATCCACCCATCGATCTTTTGGTTAATGATCAAAATTTGTAGAAAATGGAAAGAGAAATCTTGATAAAATCGGTCGAAATCGACGATTTTGAAATCGAAAATATCGAAATCCGTACTGTAGAAATTTAACGGCTAACAGAGATTGTTGTTGTTCAAACACGGCTAACAGAATATTTGTGGGCGCCAAAGGTTGGAGGATTTGGCGCGCATCTGGGTGGGTGGTTGGAATTTTTGAATTTTTGTTTCGATGTTTCGACAAAAGTGAGTGTATTATTTTGAGTTTGACGTAAATTTGAATCGATTTTCATCCGCGGATCGTCGGAATTTCGGATGAAGCGATTTTGGGATCAAATTTTCGGAAATTTGGAAAAATTCGTCTGCTTTTCGATTTGGTGTCTCGGAATGGATCGCTCGGCGATTTTCGACCGTCTGGCTGGTGGTCGTGGAGTATCGATTGACAAATTGGACCGATGGAAAGCGTCGAATATTCTATCAATCGATCAAGGTAAGTCAAATCTTTTTTTGTTCTCTTTTTTGCTTTGGTGAATTTATGGCGGGAATTTTTTGTTCGCTCTGGAAGGTCCCTTTTGGTACTGTACTGTAATTTCTGTCTGGTCTCGATCCCTCCTCGGATTTGCAATCCATTTTCTGCTTTCCCCCTTCGCGAGTTCCATTCGGAATCGAAAATTACTATCTTCGCCGATCTTTTTTGAATGCGTGAAAAGTTTACCTGTTGGTGAGAATTCCAAATATTTTTACCCGCGGCTATTTATTCGAGATTTCTTCACACTCCACTCTCTCGTTCGTCGTACTTCCCACAGGCGTTTTTCGTCCGTCCGTTCTCTACCTTCTTCTCCGGGTTCGTTTCATTCGCGTAGTCAGCGAGAAGGAATTTTTCATGGAGTACGTAAAAAGTTTTTCAATTTCGTAAGGTAGTTTATAGAGTTGGAGCCAGGCACGAAACTACGAGAGTTTTGGGTTGAGTGAATGGGAGGCGAGGATATGTCCGAGGGAAAGATGAATGTCTCCTCCGCGATTGGAACGACGAAGGGCTATTTCCTGACCAGGAATGGCTGTGTGTGGTGTCTCGTAGGAATGTGTCACTTTGATTAATCGGCATTTCACTCGATCAAAGAGAAGGGTCTCGGAGGAAATGGAAGAATGTTTTTTCTTTTGATTGCGACTCTCGTAGGTATCTGAGTTTCTCGTTTTCTATGAATGAAAACTTTCGGAAGTTCAAGGACACGAGGACGCGCTCTGTGCACTCCATATAAGGTTCGCGGAGGTATGAGTTTCCGACGGATGTTTCGAAGATTTGCTTTGCTTTGCTTTTCGTCGTCCACATCAATCGTCTTTGAGCAGCTCGAGGATCTTTTCGGACTGATAACGTGAGAAGTTACGATCCCTGAGTGCAACCTCCTGCCGCCCACGCAATCAGCTGTTTCCTCTTATCAAGCCAGCCATCGTGTCCAAAACTAGAGTGGGTGGAAACCGAATCCACGTTTCGAGCACGTGGAACTTCCTGCAACTGGATCGGTCGTCGTCATCAAAAGCAGGCAGCTGTCGTTCGTTGGCGAGATGGCGGATACGAAACGGCGCCGTTTCGACGCGCTTACGCCATGGCTTTTTTTATGACTCGAACATTCCTCTTCCCTTCTCTGCGCAAAATCTCCTTTGAAAGACTGTTTCGGTCGGGTCCGGTTCTCGTCCTCTCTGATTGGTTACATGGAAATCTTTAGATCATCTTCCGAATACGAGAGAGACGGGAGACGGAAACGCAGCTGCGTCCTCTTCAATACGCCTACTTTTTATGAGGCTTTTCTTCCATTTCGACAGCTGCAGATAGATATGCCCGATTGTAAAGCCATTACGAGCCTTCTTCGGGCATTTAGACATTTTTCTTTCTGTAGTTGCTCGCTTGGCGCAGATCATCATATCGTCCTCTATCCGCCAGGTCCTCCCACCATCGCCGGTCGATTTCCACTCCTCCTCTGATCATCTACTAATCGTGGAACTAGTTTATTCGCAAAAAACGTCTCTCCCTTCGCCTGTTCCTGTACGCCCCTTTGATTTGTACGTAGCTTTTCCCCAATTCACCGTCATCCTTTGTGGATTTTTTGCGATAAATTGCATCATTGTTCGATTCTTTTTTCAGAATTGCCGAACGGAACGCGTGAAACGGGCGCGATTTGGGACTCCATTCATTCGAATGTCGGGACGAGGAGGAGGCCTGGCGTTGGCCGCTTTGGGATTGGAGGAAACCGGTTCGCAAGAATAGGTAAGTTCGGGCGGAGTTTTCAATTTGGTTATATGTTTTCTCAATTTGACGCTCTTTTTGCTTTCCAGGAATGGGGAACGCGAGGCGCCAAAAAAGTCGATGGCGGACGGATGGACGATGGGCGGATGTGATTGTGACGAATCGACAGAATCGACCGTGTGGGGACAGACCAGGAAATCGCAAATGGAGACGATCAGGTTAGTGATCTTGGGGTTTTGGTCTTTCTGCTTTACTTTGGGTCTTGAGAGTCGTGGGCTTGATAGAGTTACATGCTCGGGGGTCTTGGCTAAATTAACCGGAGGACGGAGGGTTTTGGGCTTGGAGATTTTCGCGATCAGTTTTGGACCAACTCAGCACAACTGACTCCAATTGGTTTTGCTTCTTGTGTAACTGTTCGCTCGCACCTGTAGATTCGTTCCTGTGTGTCCGAGGCACCTTTCTCTAGCCTTCGAATTTTCTCTTTCGATTGCGCTTTAGCTCGGGCGTTCGTTTTGTTGGTGGCCAGGTTGAGTTAGGTATCGTCAGCTGCGGCCGTCGCTTATGGAGCTGTGCACACTAGGCGCTTTGAAGTATAGATTCAACATGCAGACATTTTGCGTAGGTTTCTACAAACTACGTGGCGGCACATCACATCGTCGTTGTTAGCACAGGATGGCACTCGATGACTGATGAGAAGAACTATCCGATGTTCGTCACGAGGTGACGTCCTCGTTGTTCGTTTTCGCCTTCTACAGTTAGCAAATGTCTCATCTGCTGCACCGAACTGAGGAGAGGAGGCTGATATTGGAAGTATCTTGTCCATGGGCGTTTACAGTAAGGAGAGCGAAGTAAATCCGATGTTCGTTAGTCATTTGGTTGATTTCGGATCGATTAGGCGGCAGAGACAGGAATAGTAAGGACTATCGAAGTTTTGACTAGCCCCGGGAGTGACCAGCGAGACCGTCTGGGTTTCTTGCAAAGCCGAGCTCCGACCACCATCAAACGGAAGTAGGCCTTTTGTACTTCTTCAGTAGCCGAAACGGTCGCAATTTTCACACGATTCGGTTTCAGACGGCGCCATCCGGTCGCGTCTCTCGTCCCCGCCCATCCGAAATTGGAAAGAAAACTGGCGAGTAAACTCTTTTTCTCAGCAGGTCTTATTTCGTTTCCGATTCATCACTCGGCTGGCCCTACCGTACCTGTACGTCTGTCTTATGGGGCTTTTGAGAGAGGAAGAAACGCGGCTTAGGTCAAAGAAAGCAAGTGCATAGTTTCTCGAAGTGCTTCGAGCGCGCCTTTTCGAGTGGCTCCTTCGTTCGGTCAACTTCTTACCTTTGGACGGCCTCGAGAATTTCTACGTGTGTTGGGAAGAGGAGAGTTTAGGATGGGACGGTGGTGAAAGGAGAGCCCGAGTAAAGCGAGTACTTAGCTCGCGGAAGATGCTTCGTCGTGTCCGCATGCCGCTTTTTCGAATTCCATCATCAGGTTGTGCGTTGTGATCCAATTCCCTCTCTCATCGTGTGCGTGCCTGGATTAAGTCTTCCCGTCTCGGGATCAGGTTCTTGTTGGAAGGATCCCATTTCAGCAAATTCTTAATCGGTGTCTGAAAATCGGCGTTGAATTGTGACCGATGATCCTCGACGTTATGCCCTCGCTCTCTCTCCTCGATTCCCCCGACTTCTTCTCTTTCTCACAATCTGACTTTCGCATTCCTCTTCTGGCTTACTGTAACTAACCGTTTTTGCTTGGCAAATATCTAAACATAGAAGTTTGTTTCGTTGTCGAGTCATTTGCGTTCTCGTCATCGCGCATAAATCGACCTTTCTTTCGTTCGAAGCCTGTTGCCATTCAGCTTTGATCTTTGTGTTAGTAAGCAACACCTCCGCGGGGAAACCAAGTTAGCAGCAACCAACTGGGGTATGGTATTTCTGGTATGCCATTTAGCTGTTGATACGAGCCACTTTCTGATAACTGAGCGTTCGTTTTCTTACAGAGGGGGCTAGGTCAACCGCTTTATCATACAATCGGTTTAGCATACATATTTTCTAACGTGGTCGGTGCCGCCTTGTCGCCTGTTTGTGAACTTAACCTTTCGCTCCCCTGTTCGTTCCGATTCCATGGCTAAAAACCCGATGAATTTGTCAGATAAGAAAATCGGCGCCTACCGCCGCATGGGTGATTCAAACGCCCCCTCCGCCTGTGTATGCATTTTAAAACTGTTCTCACTCATTGACGCCGCCCCTTATAAAGGATGGGAATGCTCGTTTTCTCGCCATATTACCGTTTTCTGGGGCGGCCTGTTGGTTCGGTCGCTAACTGACTGTAATAGATTCTCACAATGTCAGTTGATCTTTGTTTGCTTTCGGTGTCGGTCGCCGGATTCAGAACTCCCGTTTGTGGTTGATAGCAGCAGCGCTCGTGCGTAAAGATCTTCCCTTCTCGATGCCAAAGTTCTATCGAGGACAACCGATGAACTCGCCAGGAATGTGTCGATGAAATCGCCAGACAGACTGGCTGGCTGGACAAATGACCGATGGTCAGTTTGGTGAGTGACACGCCTGTCCCCGATTGTCCATCGACCGAACGGACGGACGGACGGACAAGACAGGTTCTGTCTGCCATTTGCGTCCACTGGAACACGTCAGGTATGTGTTTGTAAAGGTGCATTTATGCTCGCTCTCTCCTTCGAATAATAGAGGACGCTGATTGCTTAGCTTGTAGGCAGATGAGGAGCTTGATCTCCAATTCGGCAGACGACAGAGGGGCATTTGCGCAAATGTCCCGGACCCAGCTAGCGGTTACAGTAAGAATTAGCTTCTTCTGCGCTCCTTCCCTCCGCCGAAGATTTGTTTGTTAAAAATCTTCCTTCGAACTTCACTCAGCTGCCGACTAGCTCTTTCGTCATTGGCTGGCCTCGCGCTACGTCCTAAATCATTTTGTATAGCCGGTAGAGGCCTTGAACGATGAGGGAAGAGATGATTCGTAGTATTTCCTGATCGGCTGTTGTTCGGTTCGTTGAAAACATAAGTCAACCTTGGGAGCATTCTCGGGAGCTCCGGGGTTTGGTTCTGTTCGCTTCATTGACTAACTGGGTGAACGAACGTTGCGTTGGTCTCGTAGGCAGCTTCTTCGTTCATTCTTGGTCGCCGTTTTATTCACAACGTTTTCCACCAGCGGCGGCGGGGTTGGTTGGTTGGTGGCGGAACGAGAGCAACCTTCGTTCAGAATCTTGGAAGAACGAGAGCGAGAAGGAGAATTTGTGAATGATGGGAGATTTCGGGTGGACTCTCGTGACGTAGGTTCTTGTCGGTCGAATACGTTTTGGCTAGTATCTCGGACGATTTCCTCTCACGATTCTTTTCTTGAAACTCCTCGGACCACGAGGGCGGACCGACGGGAGCCAGTCGCCGAATGGAACCGAAAAGCTTACTACATACGTCAACTGGCGGTGTGCAAGAATTTCGTTTAGGTTATTTTTAAGAATGGACGGAGGGGAAATGTTCAACGAATGAATGGGTTGCGCCGATAAATGTCCGCCCACGCACGAGCCAATCTGGTGAGTAATCGTCTCTTCGGAACAATTTCCTATCTGCGCACCTCCTTTCTTCTTCTTTGATCTGGGGGCTGTTTTAAAATACATCCAGGCTTTGGATCATTGGATCGTGGTTCTGGAACGGGGATTCCCCTATAGCATCTTGGGTAGGCTGTTAGCACTCTCGGACCGGTTGCGTGAAAGCGCATTTCGACGCAGGGCGTGATCATGCGAGCGAGAAAGGTTTTCCGATGCACGGAGCGGATTGTTTTCTTTCCTAAAGAAGGCCAGGGCTGGTGCTACCAACATCGACCTTCGAATAGAAACCGTTAAAAGATAGGTCTGACCGGATCGTACGCAATGACGCGAGACCAGACGGCGGTGTCTAAACCGAATTGAACCGTTGTGGGAATGCGATGACTGGCTGGCGCCAATCTTCTTCGTGTGTGACCCTGTCTTGATCGTCGCCGCCTCCTTCACCTCCTCCTCCTCCCTTCTCATATGTGGAATTTGCTCGGGTGATTGATAAATATGGTCGATATGACAAGGTGAAGACGACCTCGCCATCGATGCGCATAGGGTGAGCCTAATTGTGTGTACTTTATTATTTTTTGATGGGTGGGGAGGCTTGGGATGGCTGTGGGCGACAGGAAACTGATTCATCTCTCTCATTCGTATGACTTTGCAAGAACCTGCTTGGTTGGGGTTGTCCTAAAACGCATCGCTTTGTTGACGTTCAGTTTTTGTACTGAAGGAAACATCTGCTAGTTGTGCAATAATCGAATGCTCTCGCGGGAGAAGTCCAGTTCGGCCGATTTTGTTGATAAATACTTCTGCTGGCTCTGGTCGTTCTTTGGATATTGGAACTTGGCACGTGCTTGGCGATCGTTGGGGTGGAGTAAGTGAGATGGCATTCCGATTGAATTAGCTGGGGGTGATTCGTTTAACCATTCACGAGCTTGGAATTCTTAAAGCTGGCGGTGACTGTACAGTACAACTTGTGACTGATGACCAGTCGGTTTTCGCAGGCATCCAGTTCGATTTGAACAGTTTTGTCCCGCGGGCGGCTTTCCCAGATCGCAGTTGGTCTCGGTCGGGTTGTTCTGTTGGGTGATGGTTGAATAGATGAGGGAAGACTGGTTGGGTAAACGACCGATTCGTGTAGGTGATTACCGATTAAGTGAGACATCTCCGAATGACACGATCAGGAAGTTTTCTGTTTGGTACCGGTGATGCCCTGGATTTTGACCTCCCGCGGTCGAACTTGGTGGAATCTCCTCTCTCATCTCTAGGTCGGTCGTCTGGGGTCTCGGACACAAGGCGCGTTCGTCTGATGTGGTTGGGCGGGCGGATGGCGGGCGGCACGGATTCTTGGCATTCCCGTTGAAGGAGATGGCTATATATTTTGCTCGTTTCGTCGCATGGGCGGAAGGCCATTTTGATTGACGGACATCGAGCGAGCGACTGCTGACGTCGTAATCGACGAGTGTCCGTGGCATTGGTGGCATGGCAGTTTGGAGGCGGGGCTGTTGGGCGGTATTTGAATATTTTCAATACACACGTCGATTTGGCCTATAATAATTCGTGGTACATATGTCGACTAGGTCGTTATATGTGTGTATATTAAGTAGACGTTGGTCGGGTTTTATTGGCAGAGGGGTTCGGTCGGCTGGTTTGTTGGTTTCGGCGGATGGTTTGGTCCAAGCGGGCGGTTGTTGGAGCCGGAGACCGGTACCACCGCTCAACTGGCGGGCGGGTGAGCGGACGGCTGCTGGCTGACGGCTGACATATTGTCAAGGCTCGTGCGGGAGGACGGGTGGATGGGCGCGTGGTCTTGTTGCCTCAGTTGCCCGCCCTTCGGTTCAGGGTCGCGAATGAGTATGTGACGCCAAATCGTCAGCTGACTATAAAGCTGATAATTAGACGACACCTGAACATCGGCTCTGCCTTCGGGTTTTCGGTCGACCAACGGCAGAGGCCGGGAAGGAAGTATGCAAAAGTTCGACGGGCGGGCGGAGCACTCAGTGGGCAGAAAGCCCGGGGCGAGTGTGCGCGCGCTTCGAGAGGCTCGCATACATCTCTCTCTCTCGCCCATTTTCTGACATCGTCTCAAGGAGATGCGACCGGTCCGAGAAGTTCGCAGTCCAGTCAAGAAGAAGGAAGGGCGGCGAAAAGGCCGAGCGGTGAGGTATTTCGTTTGGGGGTTTTCAGCAGGACTCCCTGTTGGTTCGTTGCCCATCTTGTGCCCTCTGACTGGACTGGACTGGAAAGCGCAGGCGATCGCCAGCCGGGCGGCGTCTGGTATTGCTAATGCAAACACGAGCGTACGACGCCCGCCAGCGGCCGCCAGCCATTCGATGGACTGGCTTCCGTCTCGTCTCCTTGTGTATGCTTTTGCTGGAATCGTGTTTTTTTCTCCTATTCATTATTACTATTAGGAGAAACAGACATGACCCGGTGGCCTCTGAATGAAATGCGCTGTGGTCTTACACCGGTTTCGTTCTGCTGATCGTTTCGGACTGGTTAGGAGCGTGGCTGCGTTTCTCTCGTTCGTTCGTTCTGCGTTTCTCTCGTTCATCCGTTTATTCAGTCGTTCATTTCTTCTCGCCGTCGAGTGGTTGACCTCTCTTTCCTTGTCCTTTTTTGCTGATGGAATATCAGCCACGTGGTCCCGTAGATTTCCATAAATACAGAGAATATCTCACGTGTTTCGGGAATCATCTACTTGAACTGTACTTCTCTTTTCTTTTTCAGGTCGGCATATTCGGATCGTCGATATTCGAATCGAGGCTCTGCGTGGATTCGGTTTTCACTTTGATCTTCAGACTGATTTTAAATATCTCTGAGATCATTGTGAAAGCTAATTCCACAAAGACCGCCGTCTCTCTCTCTCTCATCATCGTCCAATCAAACCGAACCGATTCCGATGGTCATAATTCGACTGGAACGAAAAATGGCTCAATTTCCATTCGAAATTCGGTCAATTCGAACGAACACGCGTACACGTTTGTATAGAAAGTTGCTTGATTTGATTATAGTCAATTAGCGAGGGGGGCAGTTTTGGGTTGTTTTGTGTTCGGGGGAATGGCGAGAAATCGGTCGTTCAGGGTAGCGGGAGTGTGTTCTGGAAACAGGAAACACCAACGGAGGGAGGGACGGGCCTATTCGAGAGGGGTGGAGAGACAGTTTTAGGGCTACCAGTTTCGAGGGGTTGGAATGAGGGAGAGGCCTAAATTATGCGAATCCATGTG
>JAQGCW010000092.1:0-16703 GCA_034700065.1 Mesodorylaimus bastiani | reverse complement strand
ATTGATGAAGATCCAAAAACAATCAACGACGATGAATCCGATCGATGTGTCTCGTCGATTTCTTCGAATTCGTCGACAAATTCGTTCGAAGTCGCCGTCGATCGATCGACGCAATCGGCAGCAGTGAAACGTCGTTTTATTTCTTCATTGTACGATCACGAATCGACGAATGTTCAAACATCACGTCCGAAATTCCCTCCGTACGGATCGGTCGACGAGGAAGATTCGACGATGGACGGAAAAGTGATCGAAACGATCACCAGATCGACGCAAACGGATTTCGACTTGTATCGTCGATCGAGGAAGAAATCGCGCAACAACAACAGCAACAATATTTGCCTTCTCCGAGGAATTGTTCGAGACGAATCGACGACGATTCCGCGATTGTCCAGCGTTTCGGCATCGTCGGCGGCGCTTTCGAATTGGGGCGCGAGGATGACGGCGGTTACGATGCATTCGACGAAAGTCCGAGATTCCAATTCGATTCCGATCAGGACATCGACGTATAAAGCGCCGACGATTCTACCTCAACGAATGGGTATCTGCCCGAACGGACAAACGACGGAGTATCGTGGAGGATCGCCGAAAATACCTCGAATCGAAAAGCAGTCGACGATCAAGTACGGAATCGAGAAGCCGATCGGGAAGGATCGAACGGAGAAGAAATCGATGATCAAACGTGATCGAAAAGGGACGAAGATCAGCGATGGAAATCGGACGGAGAAATCGACGGTTAGCGGGAATCGGACCAATTCGAAGCCATCGACGTCGATTTCTTCCTGCGATTTCGAATTCCCACGTCGATTACCGTCTATTCCCGTCTCCAACACGGTCGCCACCAGTCGTCCAAGATCTTCTCATCCATCTCTACCTCGACCACCGCCCGAATGCGCCCGCCATCGTCCGTTCAACGGCATGAGGAAATCGCGAAACTGGTTCTCCTTCCTCTCGCATCCATATCGATCGGAATGGCTTCGACAACTTCAATCGCACCGATCGAAAATTGCGACGGCATTGGCGACAACGTCGACGATCGATGGAAACGACGACTCGCTGGTGCCGCCCGCGAGGAAACGAATCGCCGCCATCAAAGCAACGTCTTCCATCAGCAAACAATACGATTGGTTCCGAAACAATCCCGTGGCGATTCGATTGACGAAGTAAGTTGGTCTGATTGGGGTTTCGGAGAGGTTTGGATTTCTGTGGTGTACCGTTTGGGTTTCTTGGTTTTCCGAAGCATTTGTCATGGTGTCTTGAACGTGTTGGATTGTGGCCATTGTCTTCCAACTCTCCTTGACCAAGTTGGAAACCCTTGGCTCTATTCTCGATTCTCACGGCCTCTTGAATCCTGTCATCATGATTCAACACCATTTTCTTTCGTTCCAGATCGAGAATCCACGGAATCGGAGTATTCGCCGACGAGGATATCGGCCTCGGTCAATTTATCGTCGAATACAAAGGCGAAATAATTCGCAATTGCCTCGTCGATCGGCGAGAAAATGTTTATCGGAGCAAGGTAAGTCACACTTTTCTTTCGAGCGAGGATTTTGTTTCAATGGTATTTTTGTCTGATTTCAGGGCCTCGGAAGCTATATGTTCCAAATTGATCTCGGATTCACAATCGATGGTACAATGAAAGGCGGAATGGCTCGGTTCGTCAATCATTCGTGCGATGTAAGTACAGTAGACTCTTGGATCTTTTTTCCAATGATACTTTGATCTCTAACGTGGGCTTCTCGCCAATTTTCAGCCCAATTGCACCGCAAGAATCATCAAATGCGATGACAATAAGAAGCATATCATTTTGATCGCCGCTAAACGGTAAGTAGTCTTTCGTATTTTTCTTTTCTGTTGCTTAACCGATCGTCTTTCGTTTTGTCAGTATTTCGAAAGGCGACGAGCTGTCGTACGATTACAAAATGCCCAAGGATCGAGACAAGATCACGTGTCTGTGCGGGACGAGCATGTGTCGGAAATATTTGAATTGATTCGATCGCCGTTTCTTCATTGCACTGCCTTTATTTGCGCTGTACAGATTATTTTCATGAACTTTGCGAGCAGTAAAAAGTTATTGTTTTATCTTCGATCACATTTGATATACCTTGACCGTTATTTTGCGGTTCGATCTTTTTATGTTCTCGCTGATCGTGCATTCGTTAAATCGATTTCTCTTCCAGGCTCCAAGATCATGAATTCAACTTCTCGATTCTTCCGATCGTTGTGGTCGCTCGGATCGGCCGGTCGTCGATCGTCCTCGTTCGTCCGCGATGCCTACATCAATATCCAACAACAATCGAGCAATTTCCCGAAAGAGCAAGCATTGTATTCGGAAGTGGACGTTCGCGAGTGGTTGCAAGGATTCGACGGTGGGAAAGTGCATTTGGAGAAGGATTCGCAGAGCGGTGTGGCGTCGATCGTTTTGGATTTTCCGGAAAGAAAGAACGCTTTGTCGGGTGAGTGAGTCGGGATTACGGTTTTTTGGGTTTTGGGTTTGGTGGTCGAGACTGTTGGAGCGGACGGTGGTCCGGTGGGTGGGCACAGGAGTGGAGGGGCTCGGATGAGTTTGGAAAGGAATGGTCTTCAGAATGAGCGCCGACTTTGCACCGTAGAAGTACCATCCGATTGCTTGAGCTGATCGCTTTGGGTCTTTCAAACCGGAATCCCAATAACTTCTCTTCTTTCTAATTCCAGGCAACATGATGGTTCAACTCTCGGACGTTGTTCGCGATTTGGAAACGTGGCCGAGCGGACGAGTTCTAATCTTCCGGGGTGCCAATCGTCAGTTCTGCTCGGGCGGCGATCTGAAGTTCGTTCGTCGCATCGCCGACCCTCTATCGGGAGCCAAGATGTGCATCTTCATGCAAGGCGTCACCGGGCGTCTGCATCGTTTGCCGTTGATCAGTTTCGCCGTGATCGAAGGACACGCGTTGGGCGGCGGCGCCGAGTTGGCAAGTGCGTGCGATTTTCGTCTGATGGACGCGGATGCGAAGATCGGATTCGTGCAATCGCGTTTGGGCGTGAATAGCGGTTGGGGCGGCGGGACGCATTTGACGCGACAAATCGGACCGAGGAAAGCGTTGAAATTATTGGCATTCGGTCAAGTATTGGACGCCGAATCGGCATTGCGTATGGGTTTGGTCGACGAAGTGATCCGAGCGAAGGACGAACGAGAAGTGGACGCCCAAATACGCTCGTATATTAAACCCGTCTTGGACGGATCGCCCGAAGCCGTCAAAGCGTTCAAACGGGTCGTGATCAACGCCGAACAATGTCCATATACGGAGGCCATGAATCGAGAACGAGATATATTCGCGCAAAGTTGGGGATCGCCTGATCATTTGAAAGCGTTGGAGAAACTCTCCAAATAATTCCCTCCTGTCTTCGGAGGGTTAGGAACAAACTACATGGGCTTGGTGCTATGGGCTTATGTTATATTTTATACCTAAATACTTATCGTCGGGTTTCATTAGGTTTCTTTTCTATTGATCTAATTTTATTAGCCATAATATCTGAGTCTCCGGGCGGCGGATTGTTTTTTTCGTAAACTTCCTTCTTCACTTTTTTTCGAGATGAAGAGGCCTTCCTCCGATGTTTCGCAGTGTTTCTCCCTTGTCAACCAGAAAGCCTCTGTCAGCTCGTCGTTGAAAGTCGACACCGCTTTCTTCGATGATCCCTTTCCTTGCGCGCACGAAAGTTCGTTTGACGTTCTTTGGCGTTGACAAATTCCCAAGCCTTGGCGGACGGAGGATTCTGGAGGGTTTGAGGACGTCGGAGATGAGGTTTAGGAAATCTGGGAGGAGTCTGGGTTAGCTGGGAATCGTAGGAGCCCATCGAGGGAATCTGGGCCAGTGGATATTGGATCCGCAATCGGATCGAGAGGACCCCGATATTCGATCGATTGGCTGATTCGGTGTATTCCGAATCATCGGTTTCGGTTTCTGAATAAGATCAGTTGGAGTTCTGGAGATTCCGATGATGAGGAATGAATAATCCGAAGCTCCAGTTCAATTCGCCCCGCTTATGTGAACCTCCTTCACTTTTGATAATTTCAAATTTCCCGCTAGGATTCCTTTTTGTCATAAGAAGCATTCAATGGAACCTGCTTATCTTCCCTTTACACTTGCTTTTGTGGATTTGTTTCTCGATTTCTTCGATTTCTCTCGATCAATCTCGTGTAATACTTTCGAACTGATCGGTCTGGTCGGAGAGATCAAATTTTGCAAAACCAGGAAATCGGTAAGTTTGTTTTGTTTTCCAGTTTTTACAATTTGCATTTTGTAAAATTAATTTTCTTACCAAAATTTTAGAAACAAGAAAATTTTCGATCGAAGAAAATTTCGCCCCCTACGATTGGACCGGAAAACAAAAATTGGTAAGTCTTTTTGCGGTTCTTTGTTTTCTTTGTTTTAATTTTTCGATGATGCATATTGAAAGGATTGTTTTTCTTTCCAGAAATCGAGGAAAATGGCGTTGCCGTCGTCGAACTCGGCGCCTTCATTGACGAAACAAACTTATGGCGAGAAACCGAAAGCGTTCTCGTTGGAGGAGAACGGAGAACGCTATTATATCGGATCGGAGGTAAGAGTTTTACAAAATTTTCTCTTTCTTGATTTGTTTTTTTATTTTTTTGAAGAGAATTTTATGAAAATAATTTCGGTTTTAGGTCGGAAACTACCTTAAACTGTTTCGCGGCGCTCTGTACAAGAAATATCCTCAGTTATGGAGACGAGCGGCGACTCAAGAAGAGAAGAAACGTTTGGTCGAAATCGGTAAGTAAATTTTGGTTTATTTTGGAGTTAGGAGGGTTTTGTTTTGGAAGTTTGATGACCTTTTTGTTTTCGGGGTTTTGGCGAAGGTCTTTTTCCATTTGAATTCTGATTTTTGGCCTTCCTTTTGGTAGTTTTGTTGGAGGTTTCTTCATCTTTTCCTTTTCCCTGAGGATGTTCTCCTCCACTCACATTAGTGACTGTTTTCTTCGCTCTTCAGGCTTCAACCCAAACGCGCTCTCGACCAATCTTATGTTCATGAAAGCTGCGGAAATCGATGAAGTTCTTTCGGGCGACGATGAAAAGTATCGTGCGGTTGCTTTGGGCGTCGGCAGCAATGAATCGGCCATGTCGGTCGCTCAACGGTAAGTAAGGCTTTTCGGAGTTTTTTTTATCTCTTGGCGAGATTATTTTTTTAATCGCTGCGCGTTTTTTCTTGGCAGGGAAGCTAAAGCAAAGAAGGCGACGGCTTGGAACACGCAATTATCGAGCGGATCTCATCATTTGGACGCGGTTCCTTGCTCGACGCCGGTTTCTCATAGCCGCGTCGGCCACAAGAAATTACGGACGTTCCCAACTTGGTGAGTACTGTAGCAAGCTTGACTAAGGTGTTTCCAATCTATAGTTTTCTGCTCGTTTTAGCCTGGACGATACGGACCCATCTGCGTTGTACGAGAATGCGAATCAGCCCGAGCTTTTGGTTCCGATTCGTTTGGATATGGAATTGGACGGTTTCAAGCTGCGCGATTGTTTCACTTGGAACAAGAACGGTACGTTGTTTTTTTTTAAATATCTTTTATTGGTTAACAACGGTCTTCCTTGTCCTTTCAGAAACTTTGATCACTCCGGAAACATTCGCCGAACTTCTCTGCGACGATCTCGAACTGCCGGCGGCCACTTTCGTCCCGCATATCGCCCAAAGCATTCGTCAACAATTGGAAGCGTTCGCGGTCGATTGCATCCTGGTCGACCAAGCCGCCGATCAACGAGCCGTTCTGAAGGTGAGTTATTTTTGTGTGTATCCTTTGGCGACTGTTGCTAATTGTGCTTCCTTCGTTTTAGCTGAATATTCATGTCGGCAACATATCGTTGGTCGATCAATTCGAATGGGACATGTCGGATCCGGACAATAGCCCAGAATCATTCGCGGTCAAGCTTTGCGCTGATCTTGGCCTCGGCGGCGAATTCGTTCCTGCGATTGCCTACAGTATTCGTGGACAATTGTCGTGGCACCAACGTACATACGCGTTCAGGTAAGCTTCTCCTTTTACTGGTTGATTGTGGCTATCATTATACTACTCCGTGTTTTCAGCGAATCTCCATTGCCGATCGTCGAATGCCCTTATCGAGACCCCTCGGACGCCGAGCAATGGGGTCCGTTCTGGGAGGCATTGACGGATGCGGAAATGGAGAAGAAGATTCGAGACCAAGATCGAAATACTCGCCGCATGAGGCGTCTGGCCAATACGGCGCCCGCATGGTGAAGATTCTCACGGACCGCGTCCTTTCGGGCTTCTCTCGAAGAAGCCTTGATAATTAGCGGCTTTCACGCGCCGTTGTGTTGCCACAGCAACCTCCTTTCTTTGTATAGACTTCTTCTTCTGTCGTGTTATCTGTTTCGTGAGTAAAACTTTTGCAAAGGAGAGTGCTATAAGCTTGTTGGTTGAGAAACGGTTCGGAACCGATATACTTTGATTTTGATTTTGATTTGCTTTTGATGTTTTGTGAAAATGCTTGTTTTCCTTTTCAGCTTACGTCTCATCTCGGTCGATCTGAATCGGTGCTTTGCTACGTTGGAAATTCCAAATTCGAAGAAATCGTTCGCTCGGTGAATTTGAATCAAATCGAAGAAGTATGGCGTCGTCGCGTTGGCAAAAGGTGGCGGTGGCTGTCGCGGCTGGATTGGGCGGCGGATATTTCGTGAAACGTTATTTCGACGGGGTAAGCTATTTTTGGGATTTGGGGCTTTGATTTACTTTGGTCTTTATGAGGAGAATAACGAGTTTTCTTTCGTGTTTGTTCAGAATGTGGAAGCGTACAAGATCCATTACGATATGGCTCAAGCCGACAAGGAAACCATTCGTAAATGCGAAGATGGTTTCAAGAAATTGCAAGCCGCCGGCGAGTGCAAATCGTTGTTGAAGAAATATTTGACGAAGAGTACTTTGGACAAGTGCAAGGGTCGCATGACGAAGAGCGGAGGCACTTTGTGGCACGTCATTCGTTCGGGTAAGTCCATTTTCTGTTCCTTGTTTTGGGGGTCGGGAATTTGGGGTCTAATCATTTCGATCAACGTTGAATGTACATTTGCGTTGCAGGAGTCGAGAATGTGGACAGCGGCGTTGGATTGTACGCGGCCGATGCCGATTCGTATCACGTGTTCAAGGAATTGTTCGATCCGGTCATCGAAGATTATCACGAAGGATTCGGTCCGAAAGACAAGCAACCGCCGACCGATTTGGGCGAAGGAAAAACCGACTACTTCAAGGATTTGGATCCCGAACGCAAATTCGTCCAATCGACTCGTATCCGTTGCGGTCGTACTATCAAGGTGAGTGACTGTTTTTTGTGTTTGTTATGGTTTTAGTCTAATCTATCTATCATTCGTTCCTTTCAGGGTTTCCAATTCAACCCGTTGATGCGTCAGGACGATTATTTGATGATCGAAAATCGTGTCAAGAGCGCTTTGAACAATATCGCCGATCCCGAATTGAAGGGCACCTACTATCCGTTGGCTGGAATGACGAAGGACACGCAAAATCAACTGATCAAAGATCATTTCTTGTTCAAGGAAGGCGATCGCTTCTTGCAGGTAAGTACTATCTTTGATTGTTTCACGCTTTTTATGTCTCCAACAGTTTTTGTTTTCTGTTTCAGGCCGCCAAAGCCTGCGAATATTGGCCGGCTGGACGTGGTATTTTCCACAATAAGGATAAGACTTTCTTGATTTGGATGAACGAGGAAGATCATTTGCGCATCATCAGTATGCAACCGGGCGGCGATGTGAAGACCGTGTTGGATCGTCTGATTCGCGGAGTGAAGGTGAGTTGGTTTCTGATTTCTTTTTGCGTTGGGAGGCTCGTGAGAAGATAAATCCTCCGTGGTGGTATTTGATCCGTGTTGGTCCGTCTCTTTTTACTACCCGCATAACTAAATGTTCTTTTTCTGTTTTCAGTCGATCGAGAAACAAGTGCCGTTCGCTCGCGACGATCGTTTGGGCTGGTTGACGTTCTGCCCGTCGAATTTGGGCACCACCGTGCGCGCTTCGGTGCACATCAAGCTGCCGAAAGTGAGCGCCAGGAAGGATTTCAAGGTAAGACCTCTCGTAGTCCTCTCTTTTTTACTTTCGCTACTAAATCGCTTTCTCTCTCTTTCAGGAAATCTGCGAAAAGATGAATCTCCAAATCCGCGGAATTCACGGCGAGCATTCGGAATCGGCCGGCGGTGTCTACGACGTGAGCAATAAACGACGTATGGGTTTGACCGAGTTCGAAGCCGTCAAGGAGATGTACGACGGCGTGAAGAAATTGATCGAAATGGAGAAGGCCGCCGGCAAATAGGTGAAATTTACGTCCGTAGAAGAAAGAATCAAAAATTTCCTGCCTTTTCGATGTAAACTTTAAATTTCGTTTCGGGTTTATATGCACTTTTCGCCTTTTTCTTTGAAAACTTAGAATAGATAACGATAATGTAGCTTTAGGAAGTTCGATGATTTAGTATCAGTAGTGTCATGACTCGGTTGAGTGATGTTTTTCCAGAACAAAAGACTATTTTGAGTGGTTTTGTGATATGATGCGCGGATGACCGTTGGGATCGGTTGGAATTCTTCGTCGAAAAGTCTTTCGAAGTCTAAAATGATTGCACTTCTTTTAAATTTTCAGGAAACGGGTTCAGTTTTTGGTGCCATAAAATGATCTCGCGACGGTGGAAACAACTGGTCAAATGAAGAAGCGGACGAGTTCGAGGAGGTAAGCTGGACTGAGTTTTTTGGGATTCTTTTGGGGAAACTTGGGACCTCTGCTGGCGGTAACAGATTTGATAGAAGATTGATCGGAGTAGATGGAATTCGGGTGCAAACTGACTCGTGGGGCGGGATGGTGGAAGGTGGACTGACTGACTGACTGACTCTGGGCGAGTCTGACCGGGTGGTCTGATGGCAGGAATTCCAGGAAGAATCGACGTCAGGAACTTTGGGTGGGGACTCTGTCGTGTACCAAATCTCATTCGGTAGCCGAGTTAGGAGGGGAGGGAAGTTTGTGAGGCGATGAATGTCTCGTTGGCTTTGATGATTGATAACGACGACTGGTGTCTGTTGACTATTGGTCCGGCTGGTTATTATTTGACACTGAGAGAGAAAGAGAATGTTTGCTCCGATCGAGATGCGACTGGGCACGTGAATGAGGCGTGAACGGAAGGAGGGTATTGGCGGGGAACAGTGATAGGGATCCTCGTCTACTCCACGTGCGTCCAAAGATGGAGGCGTGCGTTGGTAGAGTGTGGGGCTTTGGGGACACGTTGGAGTTGGGGTTGGGGCTGTCGAAGAAGAGGTTATCCCCGAGGCATTCACGTTCGCCTCGCGTCCTGATTCGTCGGTTTAGTGTACGATAGTGAGGGAAGAAAGAATAGGGGAAGTGGTGATGAGATTAGGAACTTCCAGGACGAATGTCACTCGGCGCCGTCGTGTCGCACTGTTTTCTCAAAACCTGGAGGGTGGGGGGATGATGTCGCCATTTTTGCAGCCGTGCCTGACTTGAAAACTTGACTGATTAGGGTGGCCAGTTTGGGGTTCTTCCTCGATTACTAATCGTTCGGTTTTTCCACTAACGTCTGCTCGGTTATCTTGACGGATAGGAGGAGCCGAGGAAGGAAGGAAGGATCAAAGCCAGTATTGGGTCGGTGGGTCGGGAGGTCGGTTCGGACACCTCTCCAGACAAGGCGGTCAGACTCAAAGAGCGGACGGATCCTCACCGGTGTCCTCTTCGTCGCCAACTGTCCTCGTCGGTCTCGTGCGTCCACTCGATCGGGGAGGTCGATGTACTCGGCGGCGGACGATTGGGACGGGCGGTGGTCACTTTATTCGTCGCTATCTCGGCGGGGCCATCGGGTCGATTTCGTCTTGGTCGGTCGTATTTAGTTTTGCATACCGTCCAGAACTAGTTCGAACCGGTATCTGATCGATTGCCAACCAGGCGAACCGTACGTTCGATTCCGGTACATGTTACCTTGGCCATTTCGATTCGTCATTTATAAATAGCAGGAAATCTGAAGGTTGCTCGCGTGTTGCCGAATTTGTTTTTGCATCCAATCTAGTTTCGTCCTGGGTGGCTCTTTTCTCTTTCGTTTATGACTTGACGACATTGACCGAGTGCTTGAGCACTGACGTGAGTCTCCTTCAGAATTGCCTCATCCGGGCGGGCCTCAATGACACCCAGTTAGTTGTAGGCATGGATCATAAAATCTACACGAGTTTCAAACCAGCCTCTTTCAAAAGCTAATTTAAGAGCCGAAGTTGCCGCCGACTTGTCGCCTGTCTTTTTTTGCTCCTCGATAAACGCATAAGTTAGCACCGGGTGTTCTCGTGGGGTAATTGCGTTTCATTGTCCAACGAGGGCGATCCAATTGGACGGAGGAGCTAGCTGATTGATTTCGCGCTTCTTTTTTGCTTCCTTGGAAAGCTACCCGGACATTTTTTGGAGAGATATTCTAGCGCATTCTCGAGTTGTTTCTCCCGAAAGTTTACCCATTTTTCTCTTTGCTCCTCCTCCGCCTTGGACTTGGATATTTTCTTTTTTGGCAACCGTCGTGTGACAGGACAGCCAAGGTCCGATTTACTCTCATCATAGGTTGACTGACGAGGTTTCCAGAAGAAAACAAGCGCTTTTTTTCTTTTCGTAGTTGAGAGAGCTTTATCATTGCGGATTTCTTCATTTTTCGAAGAAAGCATCGGAGGAAGCTTCATCATATTTTCCGCGTTGAAGGAGAAGATGAAGCTAACAAAAGCTAGGTTGCTTGTATCTTCGAGAACTTTGTCCTTGTCTTCTTGTCGTTTCCTCAGCATGGAGTTTAAAAAAATCGATCCTGGCTACATATTTTAGCTGGTTTCGGAGGGAGGGGGAGGAGGGATGAATGATGAGGAAGGAGTGCGTTTTTCGTGGAGGTGGTCCGGGTCTCGGCGGTCTTGTCGCCCTGCAACTGTTCCTCGAACAGCGGAAGCTGAAAGTGTGCGGGGAAGTTTTGGACGAATTCTAGCTTATTTTTCTAAGCCCCAGGGACCCCCAGTTACTCGCTGGTGCTCATTCAGTACGAACGAATCAGTCGGTCGGTCGGTCGGATTGGTCGGGCTTGGTTCGACTGGGAGCTGACGGAGAGTCTAGCTGCTGCACGGATGAGACCCCGGGAGAAGGGGTTTCGTGCGTGAGCAAGAAGAAGAAGAAGCTTAAAAAGATAAGATTTAGGAGGAGTGTCTGGGAGTTGCGCGCTCGTCTTCCTTGCTCGGCTCATTCTTTAGCTTGTCTTTGCAAGCGGCCAGTCGAAACTGGGAGATTTGGTAGCTTCTTCGTCGATTCTGCGATTTCTGCGCGCATTAGTAGGTCGTGGATTTTCCAGTCAGGTGATCATCGTAGTAGACGAGTGCGGCTGGCGGGCGAGTCCTAATGGTCTCATGACGCAATTCGAGAAGCTATTGAGAAGCCGCACGGAAGCCGGTTCGGTATGTGGGTCGTTCGATTTTCATACCGCCACTGGGTTGGGGGTGTCGTTTTGCAGGTAGAATTAAAACAGAACTAGACGTCCGATTCTGGGTGGTGCACCTGCTGATTCTTTTTTCTCTCCGGGATAACTTGCTGCTCGTTTAATGTTTGTTTTTCGAACTTGGTGGAAGAGAGCTCGTGCGCGCGCATTTGAAGAAAATAGTTGTCGTCCCATCTCATATTGGAGATTGGTTGGTTGGGGGTGAAGGTGCGACGGGGAGTTTCAGTCAAAGAGAATAGATTACCTGTGAGGTGTCTGTGGATATTTCCCTAACGAGCGGTTTCCGCGCGATTTCCGCTCGTGGGTGGGTGGGATTTTGGAAAGTAGCTTCCTTGACAGTCTTCATTGTCTGTTCGTTTCTTTTTTCCTCAAGTGACATAAAATTTGATTTGTACTTTTTTAGCCCCTACGTGAAAAATTGTAATTTCCGCGGACGATGCCGCTGGATTTCACCATGTTGTTGGGCGCTAGTCCACCGGCGGCCACGTTCGTCCCCTACGAAGTCGTGCCTTCGCCATTCGACGATCCGAGCGGACTATTAGGCGATTCCGAACCGCCCTACGCTTGTCGTCGTGTGGCCACGTTTCCCATGGTCAATAGGCACGCGCCGAAACCGTCGAATTTGAAATATCGATCATTATCGGAATCGGCCGATCTGCACAAATTACAACGTCCGCCGTTCGTCGTCACAACCATATCGTCGGATTCTTATTCGCTGGTCGATTTCAAACGAGATTTGCACATGTTATTGGAAGACGAACACGGCGTTGGTAGCGATCAACAACAACAATCATCACAACAGTTATTACTCAACGGAGGAGGCGACGGGAGCAAAGGATGCGAGAACGGGGCGGGACCGTCCTCGTCGCCGAAGCACGTCGAATCGAACAACAACGATGACGATGAGAATCGACGAAAGAAGAAATCGAATCGAAGGAAAGTCGTCTTCGCCGATGACCGCGGTTTCCAATTGACCACCGTCCGATACATGACCGAACCGTCCGATGTGCCGCCCAAGATCAATCCGGCCGTCATACGAGCACTATTGGGCGATCAGTACGACGAGGAGGCCGATCGACCGAGCGCTACGTGGACGATCAATTTCAAACAACCGGCCAGCGAGTATATCGGTAAGTTCGAGGGTACTGTAGTCTTTTTTTTGTTAAGTTTGAGACTAATCTTATTTTGTCTTTCTTAGGATTTCGACAAAAACTGGACACTTCGTTCGTTTCGGTCGAAAACGTATTGGTCAAAAACGAGCAGAGTCGACTGGTTGGCACGGTGAAAGTGAAAAATCTCTCGTTCGAGAAACAAGTCCACATTCGCTTATCCGACAACGAATGGAAATCCTATTTCGATCGTTCGTGCAAATATTCGAGCAATCGTTGTGGCGATCAATACGATACGTTTCAATTCGATTTCGAGATCCCCTACGACGATTCGGCTCATCAGAGGATAGAATTTTGCGTCTGCTACAAAACCGACAACGCCAATGAATATTGGGACAATAATGACGGGAAGAATTACGAGATTATCAGCGAACAATTACGTCTGCAACGTTTGCAAGAAGCGGCACAAAACGGCAATGGTAACGGGAAGGAGAAAGAAGAGAAGGAGAACGGGCGTCGATACTATGGTAAACCGATCGTCGATGCGCTGGCATTGAATTGTACGAATTGGACCGAATTCGCCAGTTGGAGCGATTTGTCCACACACGGACCTTATTGGTAATGGAACGGAGGACGATCTTATTTGGACGATTGTTTGTGATTGAGCCAGGTGAGTCTGCGGTTGCAATTTTTGGGGGATCGGGGTCTGGATAGGAAGCTTCGGCAGTCCTGAGATCGACGAGAGTCATTCTGCAAAGCTTTTCGGTCAACTTTTAAGTCACTGTCCTTTTCGTTTTCAGTCACCCGCGATATGTCGATGGAGGCGAGCACGAACCGAACTCACGCACGAGCGGCGAGACTGGACCGATTGATTAATATTTTGATGGCTCAACTCTTCACGGCGAATATCGAGGACTCGTTCGTATTTTTTGCGCAAATGATTTTACTTCGACGGCGGCCGATCGATCGGGAAATTTCGTCTCTTTTGGTTCGTGTCAGAGAAGGTAGGCGAATTTAATTTTCTATTTTTTGACCGTCTTTTTCGTTTTCCAATTCTTGTGGCCTTCCGAAATGCTTAGTCTCTAGGGCAGCCCAGTGCTGGTGTGTGTCATATTTTTGTAATTAGTTCAGCTAATTTATCAGCCTTTTTTACTCAAACACGAAAAGGAATACAAGTTTCTGAATTTGCTCATTTGGGTCCTTGTTCTCGTGGTTTGTTTCTAATCTTTTTTTTAAATATGGGTTGTAAATTGTAAATTTAGAGAGAATGAGAATGAGTGTGGGTGTTCTTTTTTGTCTTTTGAGCCCTTTTTTGCGTGTACTGGTGATAAAGTGTAGCGGGAAATCCCGTTTTCTAACCAAAATTGGGTTTTTCGTCAACTTGGAAAAGAATAGTGCTCAAGTTTTTTTTGCGTAGTACGAATGGTTCTTTTGTCTTTTTTCTCTTGAATACGAGGGACTTTCTTCGTCTTTAAGTGTGCGTGTTGTTCCTTTCTTGAAAAACTATGACATTTTTCGGCGTGTGATTTTTTAAAAATTAATATTTTCTTATATTTTTTGAGCGTTTTTCGCGTTTATGGTTTATCCTTTTTTTTGCGAATAACAAACGCGTTCTTCATTTTTTTGGTGCTCGATTGTACGATGAGAGGGATGATTTTTCTGTATTCGTTCGAAAATCATTTTTTCGCTTTTACGTTTTTCTTTTCACGCATTCGTACAAAACTGAAGAAAGAAAACGAAGGCATTACTTCCGTAGATCAAAGCAAATAGGCCGTTCCATCGCGGATCAATTTCGAAGCCGCTTTGTAAGGCATCACGTGTTGAGTATCCGCTTCGAGATCGGCTTCGAACTCGCCCGATTGATCGTTCGAGGTAGTCATATTCGGAATGGTGACATTGGGCGCGCGACGAGTCGTCCGTACGAATACGTAATGGTCCAAGTTCGGTCTCGAAGCTGAAAATTGAGGTAAAAACGTAAGAATTGAAAAACGATCAAAATATGGTAACTGAACTTAAAAAGCACTCAAAAAAGTGGGCGGTCTGTGGGGCGGAGAATCTCGATTCGAAACAGTTGTTTACGGAATGTTGCTTAGAGAAGAGAAGATGCAGCAGAATGGGCTGTACCTATGCGCATGATAAAGTCACTGGCTTGTTGATTACATTCGTTTGGTTAGTGATAAACGATGCTGACTGACTAGGGAGAGGAGGTGAAGCAGGGCGAGGGCCGAATTTTCGAATAAAAAAGTAAGTTAGCAGGGCGAACGGGAGCAGAAAAGCGAGTCAACAAAAGCAGGAGAAGCCGCCGAGAAGCATCTTTTCGTTCGTCGCTTCTCCACGATGCTTGAGCAACTCGAGTCAGCTGCGAAAGCATAATAGATGCTATGACGCAACGAAACGAGCTTCGCCGTATAGGTTGGACTTTGGAATTTGCAAAAGGCTGCCACTCGGTAGCTCGCTCAAACCTAAAGCCCTCTCGGAGCCCTCTCGAGGAAACGAGTAAAAAGCGGATGGGTGGAAAGGGAGGTAAGTAAAGAATTCAACGAGAAAGAGGAAGGAAAAATTGAAGCCGTCTACTCACCGATCTTTTCTCGATCCAGTTTTTGAGCGTTCGAGGGCATTTTTTGAAGTGCGACGGCTTGGAGATATTCTTCCAATTGAGTTCGATATCTGAAAATAATAAAAAAGCATTTTTAAAAAGTATTTCAAACAGAAAACGAAAGTAACTTACTCTAAAGCGAATCTGACCTCGTCCGTCGACATTTTCACTTCGCGTCCGTCCCGTTTCCGTTTCTCATCGTCCGAGACCACGTGGAAGACGAAATTCTCGATCTGAAAAAGCACAAGTTGATTTCCCTTAGCCAAAAAAGGACTATTCATTGACGAAGTCAAAAAACTTATCGAACGTAAGATTAGAAAATGTGTGCAAAAACTCAGCTCAGAAGCTCCTCAAGACGGGATTAGCCGAGGACTACTTTCTTATCTTATCATCTACAGTAAGAAGATACACGAACGTAGACAAATACCACCCAGGTGGCAGGTAGTTCATAAACAACCCAGTTTTCAGTCCACGTGAACGAGAGATTCTTATCTTCTTAAGAACCCCGGGCCAAAGTCCACCTTTTCTCTCTTGCCTTCCCGAAAAATCTTTTTTAAAGATCCTAAATGCATCCGATCTCGAGCACGCTTTGTGCGGGTGGTTGTCAGTGATTTACGAGCACTGCCTGCGAGCCCCCGATTTCTCAATGCAGCATTCGAAAATGTTCCCAATCGCAAACAATTCACGTGAATCGCATGCAACAGTCAACCTGCATCGAATGATTCAGAGAACTCCCGGTCCTGAACTGCTGTTTCTTCGCAAAGACTACGACGGCGTGGGTGATGAAAGAGTCTGTTTTGCATTTTCGGTCCTTCCAGGATACCTACGCCCGCTCGCTCGTACCTAGTATCTGCTTTCCAAGGGTTAGCCCTCAAAACAAACAAGACGGACAAAGACGTGGGTTTCTGCGAGATACGCGATGCAAGACATTAGAATGCAAACTCGAGTCCAAAGTCCTGCAGAATTTAGAGGACAGAACCAGTTGGATTCGATCCAGAAACCGATATGCGAGAGAAGAAATGCACGCTCCAGTAACATACGGTTGCAGGGAAGAAGGGAAGGGCCCGTTCTATTTCACATCCGCATTAAAATCTCAAAATATTAGAAATTTAAAGAAACAAGTACAAAATGCGTTCACTCACCTTTTGCAAACGACATCGCAAATAACTCGTGACAACGTAGCGGATCCTGTCGACCTAGAAAGAAAGGAGGATTAGTTGACAGCAGATTAATCCACCTCCGATTGGTCAAATTGGAAGTAGATGGTCAGAAAAAAGCAGATGAGACTCAGAAAGAGAAGTTTTCAGTCAGAATTTAGGAACAGAGATTCAAAATCACAGTGATACAGAAATTGAGCCGATTTGACAGCCTGAGAGATCGAACGATTCCTAACCGCGAAACTCGCTTGTTACAAAGGGACATCAGCTCGTCCGGTAGAATTTCCAACTCCAGACTTGAGATTTCGCGATCGAAACGAACGAG
>JAQGCW010000091.1:0-16705 GCA_034700065.1 Mesodorylaimus bastiani | reverse complement strand
TAACCAAAACCCAAACCAAAGGCAAAAAAAGGAAGAAGAAATAAAAACCAAAAAACCAAGCACCTCGGCTTACCTTTCTCATGAGACGATTGATGATGTTTTCGAGCCAGTTGGCTTCTTCCTTCTTCTTCTCGTGTTTGGTAGTCATCGCCGTTTGTTCGCTTCTTATAAGACAAACCGCACGCACCGCTCCGACCGACCGACCGTCCACGGCCAAGGACAACGACTCGACTGACTGAAGGGCGAGCGAGCGAGCGGGCGGGGGAGGCGGCGAAAGTGTAAAGTGATCACGTGACTAGTTGCTGGCGAGTTCTGATTGGATGAGGAACGTGAAGTGTAAAGTCCATCCCAGTCCTCGTCCCGCCCTCTCGAGCTCGTCATTGTGAGCGTGAGAGCGATTGAGTGCGGTGGAGTTTGGTTTCGAAAATATGGTTTTTGGAATCGAGGTACGGCCTATCGATTTTCGGTTTTGCCTCTTGTCAGTTGTCTTTGGCTTTCAAAGCGCGAGAAAGCATCAATTCGCTGCTTCGGGAACAACGGCCAAAGACTAGAGACAAGTGGGGACATGGGGACATTAGTGTGCTGTGCGAGTCGGGATTCGAGATCTCGCAAAATGGAGCACGAATCCAGGTAAGCGAGTGATAGTTTCTCTGTTTTCTTTCTGGTTTTTGTATTCTCTGTCTTCTCTTTGGTTTTTGTCGTCAAAATCTCGTCTCTTGTACGTTCCAGATTCTCTACTCCAGCGATTGCAAGAAGAGCGGCGATTCAGAATTGCCGCAAGGATCAACGACACGTCGTCCTTGGATGAGGTGAGCCCTCTATTTGTGCTCATTTCGGCTTTTGGTTTTTCTTACTGCGTTCCGTTTTCTTAGGATTGCATCGTGTTCGTCGATGGTCTGAGCGTCAAATACGTCCACTGACCCCGAATCGGTCAGGACAGCATCGATCGACGATCAAGGGCGTCGCGCATCGATCCAGCCGATGATCTGAGGATATTGCGTAAGTTGTTGCTCGGAAAGAAGTAAGTCCTCTTTCAGCGTTCGCATTTTCTTCATTTTGATTGCTTCTTTTTCTTCTTTCCAGGTACACTCCAAAGAAATCGCCCGTCGATGCTCGAAGGTCCTTCGGAGGTTCCGCGGTCTTCGTCGAGCCAATGCGTGGCACATATGCCACTCGATCGATAGGCCACTCGCTCCTATTCTTTCCACATGGCCTTTAAACCAGTCGAACGAGGTTTCTGTTCGTCCTTTCATATAAAGACCACCGACGAAGCAATCGTAGTTTGTGTAGAAGGAAAGGAGAGATGGTTAGCACTCCCCTGAGCAAGGACGGAACCAATCTCCCTGATCGCGAGATCAGGCAGCACACATACCCATTTTTTGCTCCAAATTGAGATTCTCTTATTTTGCATATGGCCTCAAAAAAAAACAACGAAGAACAAGCAAGAGTACGAATGAAAATGAAAACAAAAACGAAAACAAACGAATCGCTATCCAGAAGAAGAAATGAGCGACAAGACACAGATTCTGACTCCGCACGACAAACATTACAAATGTCTTCGAATCCTGGTCATGTTTGAAAAAATACATCGAAAACTCATGATAAAAAAGAAACATCTCACAAGCAAATTACATAATAGAAATAAATCTCATGGCACTCCTATTTACATACGTTTCAAAAACGTCTACATTTCATCTGGCGCATTCTAACATTGAAAAATAGCACATCCTATACAAGCACAAGTCCCTGTAAACCAGTCGAGGAGGAACCATTCAAGCGTCCGAACAATAACCGTCGCTCAATCGATTTCTGTACATCAGGAGATTATTCCGATTATGATGTCGATTATTCGAATCCGATGATTTCGGTTCGGGTTTGAACGTAGAAAAGTTCGGACGAGATCCGCCGCCACTGGCCGACGTGGCCGAACCGGAGCCGATCGATGCGTGCGACGAGACGGACATGGGCGACGCGGCTCCGTTTAACAACCCGCCATTCGTATGCTGATGTCCAACACCACCGTTTCTCGTCATCGTCGATCCACCGTCGTCCAACCTTTGACGATGCTTATCAGTCCGTAGTAGAGTATCCGAGTTGTGGTTCGACGACGAGGTCGAAGCGGATTTTTGATGCGCCGGAACCGGTGTGGGAATTCGTTTCGCCTTCTTCTCACCGTCGCTATCCACGAGATCGCCGTTGAACTGATGCTGTTGAGCGAATAATGGCGGCGGAAGGAGCGGCGTGTGGTTGTTGACCACCGTGCCACCACCACCGCCAGCGCCCAAGCCGTTGGTCGACGAAGAATGCGCATCGCCGCCGTTGGACGAAGAATAATTCGACGTTACGGAAGCGTGCGGCGACGATGACGATAGGAAGCTAATATTATGATTGAAACTGTTGGCGAACGGACCACCGGAAGTCAACGCCGAGGCGGAGGTGAGGATCAACGGAGGCGGCACTGGACGATGATGTCGGTTGTTGATCGTCGAATTCATTCCGTTGAGACCTCGAATGCCATAGCAGACATCTGAAAACAGAATTGTTCAAAAACAATTTCGACAAGAGAACACGAAAAATTACACTTACCATTCTTGTTCAAATCGCAATCGGCTCCGTAGTTATCTCCGAGCAATCGATCCTCGGCCGAGAATACGTCGTCGCCTTCCTCGCCATCCGCGAAATCCGTTGTCGTCCGACTGAGAATTCCGAATCCTCGATCCGCCGCTTTCCGATCGCCATCCAATCCGCCACCATTGTCGTAGTCCAATGGATTCGTATACAAATTCATGATGATTCCGGGACGGATACTTCCATTCGCCGCGTAGCCAGTTATCGATGGTGGCGGCGGAATTTGACCATTCGCTCGCGAAAGACCGAGTCCGGATTGAGACGGAGCGGGCGGCGGCGGTGGGCAACCGTCGTGATCATCCTCGTCGTCGACACTCTCGGCGGTCGAATGTTGGAAACTGGTGCTGTTCGAGATCGGTGGATACTACAACGGATAATGAAATGTAAGAGTCAAGAAGAAAAAACTTGACAAAAAGCGGTCGAGATTCTATTTCGACTTACCATTTCCTTCATGATCGTTCGATCATTGCACGCGGCTTGCTCTCGGTAAATTTTCTTGCTCGTATCTCGATATTTTCCTTGAGCGGCTGAAAGTTAAAACTTCCTCAGTAATTTCATTCAAGTTCCTTAAACAAAAACCAAAGCGACTTACCGTTGATCAACTTCTTATGGTGTCGTTGCCTTACGGCACAAACGACCATGAATACGACCAGAATGAGGAATATGGCGCCGACCACTCCGCCCGCCACATACACCAACGTCGCCGTCTTCACGTTCAACCATCCGAGTACGCCCGTGTTCTTGTCCGTTCGATTCGCGTACGCCGGTGGCCAACTGGCGTCCGAGGAGCTCGTCATCGGAGTCACGGCCGAATTCGAATCAGGAGCAGCTCTGAGCATCGGATTATTGCCGCTCGCGAATGGTCGATCGAGTAAGCCAGTCGCATCGAAAGTTCTCGGTGGCCTCGTTCCGTCGGTGCCTAAAAAAAGGATAAGATTTTAGTACATCCGAGCAGAAATGCGCCAAAGCTGCTCGAGCATCACTACGGGAAGCGCGATCAAGCACCAAAGGATACTTGCTAGCTACGACACATAGGAATGCTTACTTCGAGGTTCTCCTGAGCGAGTGGGAAAACAAAGAGGTTAGATTAGATCAACAAAGCAATATTAGTCGAATTCTCAACCATTCCCAATGACAAAACATTTCAAAATCGACTTACTGAGAGTGGTCTCCTCGATCGTGTTCGATTCGCGACTCCGTCCGGCCGTATTGAAAGCGACGATCTTGATTTGATAGAGAGTCGTCGGAATTAACGGAGACAATACATGCTCTCGCGTCCAGCCGCCGATCACCGTCTCCTGAAAATGTTTCACGTGGATTAAAAGAAAATAAGAAAGCAAAAAAGAATGAAAACTATCTGGGAGCTTACGTTTTGATTGACTGGAGACGTATCAGCGTAATAGATCCGGCGATAGGTGATAATGAACCCATCGACCGGTGCCTGTTCGCTTATTGGATAATCCCAAGACAGCCCGATGGCCGACCACGAGATCGCCTGAAACGAAACGAAATGATTAAAACAAAAATCAAAGACGTACAACATGAACAAAAACGAGCCCTTACCTTCGCGCTGGTCAACGTCGGCGCCATTCGCGGCGGAGTTTGTTTCCTCTCGACGATCATTTCGAACGGAGGCGAGATTCGACTCACCGCTTGATCATTGTTGTCATAGACAACCGCGAAGCGAAATTTATACTTCTGTCCGGGTTCCAATCCGTCGATCGTTCCAGAATGCGAATGATTCGGCAATTCTTGATCGAGCGTTTTCCACGGCGGATCTCTCTCGGTGTTGATCGCTTTCCGATATTGCAATTTGAAAAATCGGATACCGGCGTTGGCTCGTCGTTGCTCGGATGTCATCGTCCATCGAAGAAGAACGCTTGTGTTCGAATATCGATGAACTTCGGGAGCTTCCAATCGGATCTTCTTCCTTTTCGTCGCTTTGGTCATCGGATCGTTTCGAGGCCGATCATCTTCCGCGTCGTCTTCATCAGCACTCGCCGAATTGCCGTGATACGTTCGCGAATTCGGTTGCGTTCGCTCGTTGGCGCCGATAATCGGCGGTTCGAAATCCAAATACGCTTTGGCCGTCGTATTTCCGAACGAATTGACGGCTACGCACGTGTACCATCCGCGATCGTCGTTCGTCGTCGTCTCCATGTGAAGACTGCCCGTTCCGATTCGCTTGTACTTCCTCGACGCTGACGATTGATCCTCCGCGTCATCCTCGTCATCTTCTTCGTCCGGGTAATAATCGAATATTCGCTCGCCGTCTTTCAACCAATAGACCACATCCGTATTGGAGCTGACTTGGCAGACAAATGTGACCGGCGAGCCGATGGTGGTCGTTTCGTTTTCGGGCGCAATCGTGATCCTGGGTGGTTGCCGTCTCCACGATGATCCGGCGGCTTGTTCAACGTCGTACGGCTTTGTAACTCCGCCGATCTCCTCCGATGTCGTCCGAGAATCGTCGTCACCATCGCCTCGGCTTCGTCCCGCCACGAACGTCGAATCCACATATAAACTATCGCTTTCCACCGTCGATTCGTCGAACGGTCCTCGTCCACGGGCCATACATTGATAAACGCCTTTTCTCAATGTCGATTCGCTCAGAATAAAAGTCCACGTCGGCGATTCGCCACTTTGAAATTTCGTGTCGATCGGTTGAAACGGTTGCGAAAGGAGCGGCGTTCCGTTGACCCAAAATTCCAACTCGGACGCTAATCCACTGCCCGCTTGGCACGTGAGACGATAAGCCAAGCCGGACGATTTCGATTTGTCTTCTTCCGCGTCCCGTTCGATCGAAAGTTTGGCTCGGAGTGGATCTAAAATAGAACAAAGCCGTATATAGTAATCGTTAGAATCCAGAGGAAAGTACCGAAAAAGTGGACACTACTTACCAAATACTCGCAACGAATACATGATATACCGAGGCGCCGAATGACCGCGTTTGTCCGAGCTCGATCCATCGCTTCCGCCGTCTCCATTCGTACCGCCGCGGCAAATATACGATCCCTCGTCCTCTTTGGTCACGTTGATGAGAATCATATTTCCGAAGACGTGCTTCCTTCGTTCGATCGCCGGTAGAACTCGACCATATTTCTCCCATCGTACCGCCGTCGTTCGTCCTGGACCGGTGATCATGACGCATTCCAGCGTCACATTATCGCCTCTCCTCGCGTCCAATATGTTCCGTTGGTGTAAATGCGGCGATGGTCGAACGTGATTGTTCTCATCGTGATTGATGGACGTTTTGCTGGTCGACGACGCAACATCGTCCAATACGATCAGCTCGATGGGCTTCGAATCTCGAATTTGACCGGAGACCGGATTCATGGCTCGACAAACGTACGAACCGCGATCCGCTTTCTCGACTCGCCCAATTTGAAGGCCGGTGGGCGTGAGGAAATATCGATCTGAAAAATGGAGATGCCAGAAGTTAATTTTAAAACAGAAATGACGCGTGACCTTTGCTAAAGGATTCTTGAGCACTTACCGTTACTGAATATGATCTCTTTGGTCCCGTTCATGACGAACCACAACTTGGGGGCAGGCGCCGGCGAGCTCTCGGGAACCGGGCAAGGCAAATAAGCTGTATGCCCAACGACCACGCGTTCTTCTCCGGATTGGTCGTTTTTGAACTTTTTCAAAGCTGGAAGGGAAGTAAGAACAATTCGTAAGATATTTCTTGAGTTAGCATCACGAGCCAATGTAAAATAATTCGTGAAGATATGGCAAATGACCACTTACTCGCTAATTGCACCTGCACCGGCGGACTCAATGAGCTCCCGTACGTCGGCCACGTGACATTACATGAGTACTTGCCAACGAGCAATTCCGCATCCACGCTTGCTTTCAACAGTAGCCTAAAACGAAGAAAACATTGATCAGTGGGATTTCTTAGGCCAAGGATCTGTTTCTAATTCCCAAGCTTCGAGACATAGGAACAACCAACACAACTAAGAAGCTATGACAACAAAAGTTCGAAAAGCTCCTCTAATCCATCTTACTCAACCCCCGTAGCCCGGATTTCCTCCAGTAGCTACTTCTGTTGCCCTTCTTCTCGCCCGGAAGATAAAATACCCCGTTTGTTACTTACGTTTCTCGATCGACTTGGAATGATCCTTGCGGTAAGCCGGCTTTCGTCACGTCCGCCTCGTTGAACTTCCAAACGATTTGCCGCGTCGAATCACTCAATCGAACCGATATCGGCGATCGAATCGAGCATCGTAGACGTAAATCGTTGCTTTTCGAGACGTAGAATCCGCTCGTTTGACCGTCGACCGCATCGATCCGAACGTCGGGTGCGTCGAAAACTGAAAATATCAAACGAAAGTTCATAAGCCAATATTTTCAACCTCAAAACAAAATAAAAAGGCCACTTACTCTCTGTCCTGGACGATTGCGCATTGGAATCGAATCGAGGTAGTAAATAGACGAATAAAACCACCGCGGCCACTCGGAATCGCCGCATTTTCACGTTCTAACAAAACGACACGACCGCCGACCGAAAACTGATCGAAATGATTGGCGTCCGTCCTCCTCGTCGTCGTAACCTAAAATCAAAACAAACAATCCTCATGTAAACCACGCGTCACACAACTTTTATATAGTGTGACCAATGGTCAAGATTCGGCCTTCCCGGTGGTCCTACGGTCATCCAGCAGACCCGATGGTCAATATTGACCAGTCCTAACGTAGCTAACCGACCTCCTTTTGCTTATATTATGTTCGCGCCCAGTCCAACTACAAACTTCCCCGCCCTCACCTCTCGATCGACCCTCTCTCCTCCTTCCCTTATGTCCTCACACTCATATTGTCCGACATGAACTCACGCCCGGTTCGAAATCGCTCAACCTTCTTTTTCCCTATCAATATCGGCTTTATTTGACGAATTCGGTCGCCCATTTTCTAAGATCGCCAGCCGCGATGCAGCAGTCAAATCCACTCCAACGCCGCCAGCCAGCTGCACTTTGTTGAGCCTTCGGTAAACTGCCTATCATATTTCCAAATAAACGATCGCCATCATGACGCCCGTAAGAAATGGATTCGAAAAAACTACCCCACGCCCATTTTGGCTTTGGAAAACTTTCAATATGACAAGGGAAGAAACCCAAAGAAACCATTTTCTGGCGCCAAACTCGTAAACCCAATTCGAATTCGTTGAATCTACGGACGACTGCACGATACAGTACAGACAGTACAAACTCAAGCCGTTTAGGAGACCACTTTCCTCGATAGGTAGCCTACAAATTCACTCCTTTTCGAGTTTTTCGAGTACTTCATCTCCTCAAAAGAAAACTAGAACTTTCCTCGAACCGGGGAAAATGAGGGAACTGAAGACCGAACCCTCCCGATATCCGTTTATGTGTATAGAGAAATCGCGAAAAGCTCGAACATAGCGACGCTTAGAAACCGAGCGAATTAAGCCAATTTTCGAATTTCTATAAGCTCCAATAAGTTTCGAGCGATGAAAATTTGCGTTTAGGAAACCTGAACAGGCCAACACGGACGAACGGAAGAATCGTTTCTTCGAACCCCGAGTATTATTATTTCCGTACGCTCGGTGAAAAAAGGCGAACTTCCGATGCCAATCAAAGCGAACCGGGTGAAGAAATTATTTCCCAACGAACGGACTTGAGAGATCGGATTTCATTCCCGTCCATCGCCAAAGACGATTTAGCGCAGAGCCGGATGGAAACCTTTCCCAATTAGGGTTCGACGAGAAAGATGAAACTATCTAGGAGAGAAAAAACAACCGGAAAGGAGCGCAGGAGGTTTCAGTTTCTGCGGGATAAATGGTCGGTCGAGCGAAAACCCTTCGCCCTTGGCTGACAATTCAGTGAATCGTGAAACATCGAGCGTTAAACAGCGAGAAAACTCAAGTTCGAACTTTGATCAAGGTCAGATCAAGAAAAAGTGCTAATCGTAGAAAATTACAGAAGCCAATAGATATACGCGCCAGCTGTCCACCACGTCGTCCCCGACTTCCTAGCCGCGCAGGCGACCTTCGAAACTGAGAAAAACGATGGTGTCCGAGTACGCCGCACCACAAGATTCGTGTACCTTGGCCTGCTCTGTGATAGATAGACCCGAGGAACCAATCGTCATCCATATTTCTTTTTCTTCGGCCTCATATTTCCCTCTTCCTCCTTCTTTCGCCCACCCGCTGACCGATAGTCCAACTGGTCCAGTCTCTTTCTCTCCCTCCCTCCTTTCCTCATTTTCGGACCACAAAATTTCTCCGGTCGTTCATTCGCTGCCCTCCCTCATCATCGCACCTCCACCACATCCACCTCCGTTTCCCTTTTGACAAGTCGCGCATCCATCCACCCTCAAAAGAAACCGAGCGACGAATAGACCCGAATCCCGAAGGGTCAATGCTGGCTGGAAGATTATTTTGAGAAAGAAAAACTTGGGGAAAGCCGCAAATCATAACAAATACTCCACTTAGGAGTAGAAAAACGATGCAGGCTAATGACAGCTCGGAGTGAACCCGCTGGTTATCCGGCCACATGCCCTCCAGGGTCCGTGCATATTGCCACCAGACGATCGAGGAAAATGAGGAAGAGAAGGTTCGGGTTTCTATAAATGACAGCTGCTCAACTCGCCCATCATTATTTTGCAAATACGGACCCGAGTCTGTCTGAGGATCGAATTTTTGAGGAACAACCAAAACTAACTTTGCCCATCGGGAAATCAATGAACGAATTCGAGAAATCGATGGTCACAAAACGCCCAGCAGAACGCGAAAAAAACCAGCTGCATTTTGAATAATGACTCCTCCTCGCTCGTCATGCTCCTCCCTCCAGAAGGCGAGGCCAGCACTCGCCAAAACAATGCTCGTTGGTGCTCCCGATGGAGACGGACGATGCATTGTTTTGGTTGGCGAATGGCAGTGGCTGATGATGGACAAGTCCCTCAAGGCTCCCACCCGTTGCCTTCCTCATTTGGTCAAAACAATCCCTCCTCGCTCCTCATTCCCAAATCCGCGCCATTTAACCCTGGACCAAATGGCAATGCACTTGGACGACCGACCACAAACTGGCTACCACACTCGATATTGAATGCAGCGTTAATTCCACTCGACAAACAAACGAATCACTCCAAAAATGGATACAACCCGAAGCCTAATGGGTCGTCGTCGGGCGTTGCAAAACAGAAAGAATCGAGAGAGCGCCGAATTAGTCGAAATTAATCTAACCCACAACAACAGGTGCCCGGTGAAACCGAGTAGAAAAACGAAGATGGCTTTGAATCTCATAACCCTCAACGAACCACACATAACTCTAGCTTACTCCCAGAGAACTCCTCGCCGCTCGGAGCTTATCGCTGCGTTCACGAGCCATTGAATGAAGAAAGAAAGAAAGAATGCACATTCGGCTAAAGCAAACGTCTCCAACCGCCTGCCAACCAGCCAAGCCCACTTCCCACCAAGCCGTCTAGCTTATTTTTATACATCATACTTCAAACGAGCAAAAGCTCCTCCTCGACGAATTTTTTGATCGAAATACGACAAACGGCGGCTCTTTCGACAAGACTCGAACGAATCCTAACCTCTCCCGCGAAACCAACCTGAACAAATTCTTCACCGAACAAAAAAAAAGCCGATTGATGATGCGAACGAAACGAATAGCGTTTACATGTTTTTAACGTGATGATCCTCTTCAATCAACACCAAACAGCAGACCGGCGAAAGATCACTATACATACCACCACTTTGTTCAGCAAAGTTTCGAGACTGAGTGAAAACATAAGCCGGCGGCATCTGCTTACACAAAGCTGGAACCGGGTGGGTGATGATGGCATTAGTTTCACTCGTATTATTATTATTTACGTCCAAACCTACACAATATTATTTCACAAACCCCCTCCTGGCTTCTCCGTACAACTGCGACAGGTGGGCAATTTCGGCCGAGATTCTCAATAGAACCACCCGCACACACACGTAACCGAAGCTCTTGTACTATTAGCCGTGTGGTAAAAGCTATCCTAATCCACTAACCCCCGTACGCATATTTTTCTCTCGAACGCCTAGAACCTGATCGAATTCCGATTTCATACATCTAATGGAGGCCATTGTTGTCGAATTCGCTCGGCCTTTCGCGCGCGATCCACTGCACTCCCCGTTGACCGTCGGATGACCAATGGGACCGAATGGACGGATGGACGAGTCCAAGCGACGAATGTTACAAATCGACTCAACAATTAGCCTTCTCGCCTCCCCGTTCTATCAATAAATGCGACGAAGGCCAGTCCCCGCGAGCATTGGATCCGGGTAACGGTCTTCTCATCTGATCAATGACCGTGAATACCACGGAAGCGGCTTCCAAAAGTAAACAGTCAGTGAGAGGAGGAGATGAACTAATGCAACAGAAAGCCGAGGTGACTTCCGTGCGGTTAGCACCTTACGGAAAAGTGACAGCATTTCCCTTGGACGCATCCGAAATCCTTACGAAGATTTGCCAAAGCCAAATTGAATTCAAGGGCCTCGAAGTAGAAGCTTATAACACTAACTAGACGATACCAATGTCGAAGAAGCTTATGACGACTCGAAGAAATGCATCATCGCCTTCCAATCCAGCCCAGACGAGTTGACTTGTATCGACTGAGGGAGGAGGAGGTAAACAAGGCCTCCTTGAAAGCACAAAGGTTACCGCTGTCTTATGTCAATAAGCACGAGAGACGGCTAAAATGACGACAAGCCAAACGGGCCAACCCTCTTCACCAAATCACGACCGAGGAGTTTCCAATTCCAAAATCCAGCCAGACGGCCATGACATCTTATTCGCGAAAGAAAAACGCGAGAAACCACTCGGAAGACAACGCGAAGAATCATTTTTCACCACACAAAAACTTCACTGGGAAAAATTTTAAAACCTTATAATAATCCTTCTTCCTCGTCTCTTCTCCTCGCCACTCACTCAACTCGTCGCCAGTCGTGTCAGGACGGTTATGCGACCGCGACGCGATTTATAGTTCGTTTGCCCGTTTTCTTTAAATCGCCATCTACTCGAAAAGATCCTTTTAAAAGTTTCCGTCAAATGCCCGTGTCCTATCATCACGGAGAATCACCATTACTCGAAGACCGAGAGCGTGTGTCCAGACTCGACTACACACCGACCAGTCACCCCAATGTTCCTACTCTCTTCCCATGCCCACCCGCCATAACTAACTATTATTGTCTCCGGAGGAAAAAAATGGAAATTAGGCACTACACTAAACGTCAGTCTCAAACTCCCTAATGTCCGAGAATCGAAATGAAACGGCCATCGGTCGGTCGGTCGTCCATAAATGGACTTCGAGGAGCCATCCCGACGAGGCAAACAGATCGGGAGGCGAGAAGAGAAATCGTTTTGTTTCCTCTCGGTTTTAAGCCGCAAACAAATTCTTTTATTGCTGATAATGTGTATATCTTGTATTCCGATACCCCTCGTGTCCCGACCACACTTGCCAAGGTATTCAAAAAGGCATGCGTATAAACGCGCCAGGTACGGTGCCACTCGTCTAATACGGCCGATCGAGAGAGAGCCATGATGCGAGTAAGCAATCGAGCAGAGAGAACGAACGATGCCCCCAAACAGATGCTAACTGGATGAGAGTGTATTCCGAGCAGAAGCCGGCGATACCCACGAGCGATACGGGATATAAATTTACTGAAAGCGATACGGGAGATGATGATAGCCTTTACCATCCGGGGAAAGGCTGCATCGAGATCCTCGCCAGCAAGAGCTTCCAACCAATTTGATTTCAGTCGGCTGCAAACTTCAAATGTTGTTCTTCGAGCGGAAGCCAACGTGATCCAATCCGAAGAACCCATCACCGCTCAAGCTATCTCGAGACTTGTAGCCAACTTCCACGATCCAAACTCGGCGCACTACCCTCGAAAACAATTTTCTCCATTAGCCAAGGTGGAAGTTTCAATTTAGTAAGTGTTCCGCCACCTATTTTTCCTTCCCACACCAGTCTCTCGTGAAGTTCCCAAACCAGGCACTACCCTCGGATAAAAAGTAAATAAGCTACATATGTCTTACGAGCTAGCAAATTATGTCCTAAGCGAGGTACATATATCTCATTTCCGCATAACAAATATGTACCAGCATCGAACAAACTCGAGACGAGTCTAGAGGTGCTTTCGGCGCATCTCTCATTGAATAAACCAGCCCGCCGTCGCTGTTACCACCGGCGCCATCGAAGAAAGCCATCAACCCCACAGTTCGAGGTGCGGTTATGCTGAATGGGAGGCCCCTCAGGGCGATTAGCGCGCCTCCCAAAAGCCGAGATTAATGTTATGGTGAAAAGGTTGAACACGAGCTCGCATCAGTCAAATATTGCGAGTGAAAGTAAGAACATACATATTCGAAAACTCGTCGAAGCAAAAAGACCCCGGGGACCGAGAGACACGTATTATTCTTGCATCGATAACCCGAGAGAGCGCGAGAAAGCTTAGAAAAACTTCCTAGAGCCAACAAAAACGTTCGACCATCGACCAGGCAGGCACAGGTAGCAGCAGGTATAAAGAAGGCTAACGTCAGATGCTGCTGCTCGCCGCCAGAGAGCCCTTTGAAAGTTTTTTGAAAAACGGGTCCGTCTCGTCGTCATTTGTCCAGCGCATTGGCCTGGACAGGAGGCCTGCTGCTGGCTAGTAGCCGAAACCGAATTTCGAACATACTCGTACGTATGCACCAATTCGTACAAACGTAAATAAAATATCCGATGGGAAAAGAATGAGCTCCTGGTTCAGTAGCAAAAACGATGGTCATTCGAACGACGAAGCTCGACCGATGGATAGGGGGCCGAACCCGATTCATCGTCCCCCGTTGCACGCACCACGTTTAGCTGTCTCCTCGTGAGCGAGAGGGACGCGGGGAGAAAGGGATCCTTATCAGATATATATGACCACCATCGAATTGGAAAAATACGGATTGTATCTGAGGGAGATGGTCATTGGTCGATGCATGACTACGCATCTCCTCCAATTCGATTCACCAAAAATGGCCCGAACGGCCGCTGTACGAACGGACGAACGGACCTTTGAAGCCGAGCAGTGATTCATTTCTATTGTCCAGCGACCAATAAGGTTCCCGCCAGCCGTAAGCAACAGTCCAAAAATGGTCAAAACAGAGAGTACATAGATAACCGACGGAACCAGAAACAACCCATCGACCGTCCGGCTGTTTCTAGAAGAGAAGACTGACCACCCAATGGAATAGAGAGACCCCTGGTCAAATGGGTAAACAACGGGCGAAAGCGAGAGGAGTTTCGTTAGGGACATCATTTTGAACATTCAGAGAGAGAGAGAGCCGGAGCCGGTTATGATTATTGGGGAACGAAAGAGAAGAAGCAAACAGATTTAACACGCCGTTTGATTGCACGCCTTGAGGCCTCGAGGATCGTGTCCATAAGGGACAAGGAAAGAGAGAGAGAGAGAGATGGCCAGCAGGTTTCCGCCCGCCCTCCCTCCGCAAGCCAACTAGCGCATTGGTGGATGAGAACAAACAAGCGAAACGCTCGCATTTTCTCATGGCGAGCGACGAGACCAAGAGCCGCCCATGCGAACCATATTCTTCGGGTGCTAACAAGCGTATACGCGCTAATATACAATATAACGTAGCCTTGTATGGTAATTGAGTCAAACGGCGTCCGTCCACAAATTGAATCAAACCACCCGCCGATGGTCGAAGAACCAAGCTCGCTTTTGCATCTCGGCTAAGCAAAGCGCATCCCTCCGAGTAATAAATTTTCCTATATTATCATAACGCCACCCAAAAACGCTTCGAATCTCTCAAAAACCGCGCGCCCATCCCCTTCCTTCCCACCACCAGGACCTACTTGAAAATCGGGCTTTGATTGATAAGGTCTCGCGTCTATTTTTTGCCCTACGATTCACCGAGAAAGACCGAAAAAGGACCATGAGAACGAAGCTGATTGTGAGTAAGCAACGCGGAGAGAGTAGCCCCTTCCCCCGAAACCCGATCTCATCGCCCGTGCCTAATTCGAAACCCTTGTCTCCCAATCATAACATGCGCATTCGCCTTTTCGAGGTCCGAAAATCATGTCCACCCAGAAGCCCGAATGGATTTAGGGACCAGCCATATGGAACAGAGCATCCGAAAGGGGAAAATCCATAAGGACAAGCAGCCGAAAACGCCGGAACTGCTAAGCACCTTGTGAGTCACGATTCGATGGAAGCAGCTCCAAATTCCTACGCAGCAGGATTACTCGGATTTGCAATCAAGAAGATAAGAAGGAGAAACGAATGAATAAGCCAAGATCGAGTCATCGAAAATCGAGACCCCAATCGGATGAAATATTTGTAAGAATGCTCGAAATTCAAGTGTCGAGGTTTCGAGCAATCGAGTCAGTTCGTACGAAACGGCAAAGATGCAAAATCAAGGAAAAGAACAGGCGAAAAAGTAGGAAACCCGCCTCCATAAGAACCTGAATTCATAAAAACCTGAGAACCTGAGAATTTGAAGAACATAAAATTCCTAACGAGAAGTCAAAATTTGAGCATAAAGGTTACAAAAACGAAGAAATCAAAACCTTTCAGGTCAATTGGCTTGAGGAAGTTTAGATTCTGATCCAGCTAACTCATCAGAAGAACCTAATCAAAGTCCCCAGTCCAAAGTTCGCCAAAACCCAAGTCCAAAACAGTTTTTTTTTTTCAAACTTGAATCTCAGAAAAATGTTTTCAAAAAACTCGAAAAACAGTGTCCAAAGTTAAAAGTCAACCTCCAGTCCAGAAAGCAAAAGAAATATTTCACTCACCTTTAGCTTTCCGGGAAATCCAATTGATCGAGGTGTTCGCAAAATTCGTCCAAATTGATCATTGTTCGTTCGATGAAGTAATTTTCAAATAATTTTTATTAATACAGTAATAATTTTTATGAATAATAATAAGGCACTTCGGAAGGCGATTTTGATTGATTTTGATCGAATTCACTTCATTTTGACGAAAATATGAACGATTCTTGAATCAAATAAAACGGATCTTTGGATCGGATCAGACGAAAGAAATCGAAATCGAAAAATCCCTATTCGCGCGCAAAGCAAACAACAGAAGAAAGCGGGAAATTCAAAATTCCGATATATGCGACATGCATCACTGGATCACTTTATTGTTGGATCACTTGTTCACTTGTTTGTTGTTGCCTGGCCGCGTTCGCCAACGCCTCGGTGGCAGCTTTCTCTCGCGCGATTCGTTCCTGCTGACACTGACTCTTGATTCGGCAGTAGATCTCGTTCTTGATCTGCACTTGCTTGCCCGGACTCATCGGACGTTGGCAGCCGGCGCATCGGAAACATTCGGCGTGCAACGTCTTGCCTTGCGTCTGGAAAGAACAAAGAGAACAACAATTAGTGAAAGAAAAAAAAGAGCAAACCAAAAATCAAATACAAAACAAAAAAACCAACAAAGCAAAAACGAAGATCGCTTACCTTTAGTCCATCTCTATCGGCGATCGGTTGCCTGCAGGCGTCGCATCGCGGCCGGAATCGTTTCGTGAAGCACGTCTTGCAGAAGATGCGGTTGTCGCGGATCTTGCCATTGTCGTCGGCTCCAAGGGCTCCTTTGCAAATGGCGCACGTCAAGCAATCGAAATGGAACATGCGCTTGCCCAACTCGCGCGACTGTCCGCTGATCATCTTGGTGCACTTGAAGCTCTTGTCACCCCGTACGACATCTTGAACACGACTTGCACTCGGACACGACCAGACCGCTCGGCTCGTAGGAACGACAATGACGAGCCACCACCGCCGCTTGGCCGATCTGAACCTCCGGAAAGTGTAAAGCAGCTGACGGGCGGCGCCCGGCGGCTTCGTCCAATCAGAGAGCGAGGAAGTGTAAAGTGCCTGCTCGCTGGACCAATCAGAATGCGCCGGGCGGATCACGTGACTACTTTACACTTTCACGGAGGCGAGGCGGCTGGCGGGCGGCTGAGGCGATCATTGTTCGAGCGAGCGTTGGCAGAGTCGAGTCGAGTCGAGTGGAGTGGAGTGGAGCGATGGCGAGTCAAAAGTCGGTGTCGATGCAACAAGGGATGAGCCAGAAGTCGGTGTCGGTGCAGCAGTCGAT
>JAQGCW010000090.1:0-16708 GCA_034700065.1 Mesodorylaimus bastiani | reverse complement strand
TTGTTCCATAGCTTTCCGAACGATAACGGCTTTCGTCCGCCTTTCTTCGCGCCCGTCGTGGCCGTTTTCTTCTTCCCGACACCTTGCTTCTTCGCCGGAGCGCTCATTGTAACCAGATACGAATCGACGCAACAAACCAATCGACCGACCGCTCGACACGGCGCGCACGCAACCGACTGAGAGAGAGCGAGAGAGAAGGGGCGCGCCCGACCGAGTGCAGTGTAAAGTAGTCACGTGACCCGTCCGCTCTTCGCTGATTGGTCCAGCCCACCGGCCGCTTTACACTTCCTCGCTCTCTGATTGGACGAAGCCGCCTGGCGCCGCCCGTCCGGCTACTTTACACTTTCACCCTCCCGCCTCGGAGGCGCGTTCGCTCGGCTTTAGTGTGCGGTCGGAGCTGTCGTGTTGGTCGGTCGGTCCCGAATCGAGGAGTGTCGAGTCATGTCGCGAAATTCAACCGGAAGTGGAAGGGTAAGTACGAATCTCTTTTGTCTCTTTTTGGTTTTCTTTTGTGATCTAATATTTTTTCTTTCGATTTCAGCGCGCGGCCATCGATTTCACGAAGCTCTACTTCGAGAATGTGGGACGCGAAATGGTCACGGATCTATTGCGCAAGGACGGCGAGTTCCTTTTGCGTCGAAGCAGCGGCGGACGAGTCCTGAGCGTCCACTACCAAGAACCCGGCCAACCCGCCGGCACCGGCAAGGTCCGACACTACAAGTTTGGCAACAACGATAAGGTGAGTAGATGATTTTTTGTGTGCTTTTTTCGCTTCTTTTATTTGTTTATTTTTCTGAATCCATAATTTTTTTTATTTTTTCAGGTCTACTTCATGGAGGAAAAGACGTTCCCCACGTTAGAACAACTCATCGCCTACTACTACGACACCGGCACGCCATTGATGAGCGGAGGCCCGAAACTGTTGATCCCCGTCTACAACACGTTCGAGATGATCGATCCGAAACTCATCTCCTTCAAGAAGATACTTGGCAAGGTGAGTGGTGCTCCTTTTGTTTTTTGTTTTTTGTTTTCTTGGTTTTGGGTTTGTTGTTTTCTTGTTTTCTTGTTTCTTGTTTCCTGTTTGATTTCTTCGGGCTAAACCGAGTTTTCCTTCTTTTTCAGGGCAACTTCGGCGAAGTGTGGGAAGCCGTGATGATGCCGGAGCGCGAGACCGTGGCCATCAAGATCCTGGGCAACGCCAGCGAGAAGGAACGAGACGAATGCTTGTCCGAGGCCAAACTCATGTCCTTGATGCACCACGAGAACGTGGTCGCCCTCCGTGGACTCAGTTTGTGGAAACCGAACCCGACCGGACAGGCCAAATTACTCATCGTCCTCGAATTCTGCAACTGTAAGTCCTTGTAATTTTCTTTCTTCTTTTCTTGTACTAAATGAATTCTCTCGTTTTCAGACGGAGCGTTGGAGAAACTACTGGAGAAGAACCTGATCGAGGATAGGGGCAAAGTGCGAGCCCTGCTGGATTCGGCCAAGGGAATCGAGTATCTGCACACTCGGGACATCATCCATCGGTGAGTTCTCTTTTGTTTTCGTTTCTCTACTCTCCTTCTACTAATGACCTTTTCCTTTTCAGAGATATCGCCAGCCGGAATTGCCTCGTGCACAGGACGGGCACCAGGTTCATAGTCAAAGTGGCCGACTTCGGCTTGTCGAGGCTGGCTCCGGAACACTACGAATTGGTCACCAAACGCAAAATGCCCATCTTCGCCACTGCTCCGGACACCATGCGAGTTCGCGAATGGACATCGGCCTCGGACGTCTACAGTTACGGAATCCTCATGCTCGAGGTAAGGTTTCCTTCTTTTTCCCTTTTTCCTTTCCCTGGTCTATAAATGTCTCTCTCTTCTCCTTGCAGGTCTACAACAGCGGCAAGAATCCGTACGAGCAACACTACGTACCGCTGAAGATGAATCCAAACGACGTATTGAGGCAGCTGCTGGCCGGATTCGTGCTGCCCACACCGGCCTCCATGCCACGCGAACTGGCCGACATGTGCTTACGCTGTCTCCGAAAGGCGCCCGAACGTCCGACCATGACCGAGGTGGTCATGTTCCTCAAGCAATTCTACAACGGAATGATTCTCCCGTGATCGCCCATCGATTTCTCTTGTGTGCGTGTGCGTGTTTCTTGTCGATCTTTTCGTGTATTTCCCCGTGTCGATGTTGTTGCGTTGATGAGTGTATGTGACGAGCGAGAGAAGAGGATAAAAAGAGCGCCGGTTTTCATTTCCCCTCCCCTCTCGCCGCCTACTCGCGGACACCGAATGTGTAAAGTAGGTCACGTGATCCGCCCTGCCTGTCTTCTGATTGGTCCATCCACAGGCACTTAACACTTTGTCGCTTCCTGATTGGACGAAGCCGCCTGGCGCCGCCCGCCAAGCTACTTTACACTTTCTGAGCCGCCCGCCTCGTCGCTCTTCCCTCCTCTCCGCTCATTCTCGTTGCGTCAGTCGAGTCGTGCGGTCGTGCGTGAACCGTGCTGCGTGTCTTCGTGCGAATTCTCTCGTCGTCCATCTCCGAATCTCGAAAATGATCGATCCGATGTCGCTGGGTCAACGCTACAAGCAACAATTGGCGCAAACGGGCGAGACGTTGCGCGCGACGGGCGCCAACATCGTACAAGTGACCGAGTCGACCGTGAACGAATGGAAGACCCAATTGGAACAACAACGCGAGCAGTTGCAACCGCAGGCCATGGCCATCGTCGACGGGTACAAGAATTCCATCAAGGACGAAAGCCCCGTCCCCCTCAACGCCTCCGAGTTCCTGCTCAAGGTAAGCGACTTTTGCTTTTTTTTCTTTTTTTTTTCTTGAGTTTTCTCTGGGTTTTGGTTTTTGATGGGTGTTGATTTTCTTTTCTTTTTCTTCAGAGCTACCTGTGGACCGGCGTGTGCCTGATCGTCTCGGCCGTGGCTCGCAACGTCAGCGCCATGGTCCTGTTCCCGCTGGTGACCACCGTCTTCGACACGTGGACGGCCCTGTTGTTGACGTACGTCGTCTTCCCGGCCTTCGCCTACATGCAACTGCGCAAAGTGCAAATGTCCGAAACGGAACGCGAGCAAGTGGTCCTGTTCGCCTCGGCGGTCGAGGGCGCCCTGATCGGAGCCCTGTTCAACCGCCGCTACACCACCATCTACGGACCGCCGCTCTTCCTCTTCCCGACCGCCATCGGTCTCTTCGCCCACTTCGCCGGAACCAAGGAGCAAGTGGCCGGAAATCGCCGCATCTTCCTCGTAAGTATTGAGACTCCTTTTTCTTTTCGGTTTTTATTGTTTCTTTTGGTTTTGTTTTTTGATTGTTTTTTTGACGCGCTTCTCTTTTCCTCTCGCTTCAGGGCGCCCTGCTCGGTGGAGCCACGATCGGGTACGTGATCTACGGCTTCATCCTCAATTTCAACTTCACCTACATGCTGGCCACGTTGGTGTTGGGCGCCGCCGCCGCCGTCGACCTGCAACTGAAGGTGGCCAGCTTCGTGCGTGGCGACAGCTCGCCGCAGTTGGAACAATGGAAGACCGTGATGTTCATGACCGTGGCCGGCGCCTTGGCCCACTACATCAGTTCGATCACCAAGGAAGAAGCCACCACCGTCCTCGAGACCAAGATCCTCCCGCCGCCCGCCAACTGATCGGTGAACGAAGAGTGATCGTGATCGCAGGTGATGAATGTGTGCTCGCTCTCGTGTGTGTGTGTGTGTGTTCCGTGTCCAATGTTCCCGTGAAATGATGACATTCGTGTTGGTTCGAACTCGAAGTTGAAAGTGTGCCTTGTCCGAATTGATTGACTTGAACCCTCGGTTTGGGCAGATGTGTTTTTTTCTGGTCTTGTTTGGGTTCAGGTTTTGTTTTCTGGTTCTGGTCATTCCGCGTTGTGTCAGTCGTCTTTGCGTGCGAGTGGGAAAAGGCGTTGAGTCGTGTTGTCAAGCGAGCGAGAGAAGAAAGAAGACGGAAGAAGGAAGAATGTCGACAGAAACGAGCAAGTCGTTGGCGAGCAAATCGGCCGCGTGCGAATCTTCGACGATCAAGAAGCAACCGAAGGAAGATGGCAAATCGAAAACGATCTACAAACAACAATGATCGTCGCGCGAGCCGCCGTTGACCAATTCGGCCATCTTGAATCCGATCGCGGTCGCGCCCAACGAGCCGTTTAGCCTCGACCCTGCCGCCCGTACAACGTGGACCACCTCCGAGATGATGGAAGTAGCCGATCGACGAATTGAGAAGATGGAGAAGCAACGAGGCGTATCATCATCGCGGCGGCCGTCGTCGTGTTGGACGGACGGACGGACGATGGGCGATGAGAGGATGAAGGACGACTGCCAAATGTCTCTCTCTAAGGTAAGTCAAAGTTTCTTTTTTTGGGTTTATCGCGGTATATCCTTCGGGGTATTCCATCGCGGACGGATCCAATGCTATGGTCAACCCCTATAAAGTCGGTTCTTGTGTGCCCGGTGTCTCGTCCTTGGCTATGATGAGCTGTTTTGAGGCTCGGGAAGGTCCATGAATGGTGACGGTGGATCAGGTGTCTTCTATGTCCCTCCTTTTCCTTATCGAAAGCCTTCCAACGGATTCGGGATGAACGCGGAGTACGTGAACGGGATGAGTACTAGTATTTACGGTAGTACCTAATGTTCTTTTTCTGACGGGTACAGGTCTGATGGTTTCTATACGAACATAAATGAGCTTTTTTCCTTGGCGTTATATTTTTCGGCACGAAAATCCGATGTGTACCGACATCATCTTTTTTAATGAAAATTCTAACACGATTGTAGCTTATGTTTTCTGTAACAATTAAACTTGTATCTATGTTTCCTCAAAGGTCTGCATTCTAAAGTGTTTTCTTTGATTGCGATTTGTATACTGTTCAGTGCTTGAGAATTTCATGATACTACGCAGTTTTGCAAAAAACGGATGTCGGCTTTGTGAAAGCAGCTGATAGAATGAGAGCAGGTTGAGAGGTTCTTCCTTTAGTATGTCTTTGTGTTTGAGTTTAGGAACTGTATATCATACATTTCTGCAACCCTAAAGTTCTGAGGAATACAAATTTCGGATGCGGCTGTTCGTTGTGACATTGCGCAAAACCAGGATCATCATATGAAATTGAACATTTGAAACTCCCGCGCGTTGTTATAGGAAGCTATGTACCTGCGAATCATCAGTTTTCCTCTCCTTCGACCTCATTTCTCTTCTCTTCCTCATCTTCTCTTCTCCTTCCTCTTCTAAACTCAAAAACTTTTACTTTCTCTCAACTATTTTTAAACTTCAAACTTTGAAAATCATCTCCCAAAAATGGACGCCGACTCGTCATCGAGCATGACCGATTCGGACGACGAACCGACACCGAATAAGAATCGTCAAAAATTATTTTCCGACGTTCGAATCACGAAGGAAGGAACGCGTATTTCGAATTATTCAACATCAAAAGCATCGACGACGAACAATAATCCGAAATCATCGACGGCATCGACGACGAAACGAATGGATTCTTCGCATTTGGGTGCTTCGTCGACGATGGAAATCGGCGAATCGTCGGTGATTTATCGAATTTATGGCTTGCCATCGACGACGACGACGACGAACGGATCGATCAACGAAGACAATTTGACAACATTGCGAGCGATGGCGTTCAATTTATCGAAGGATTACATTTGGCACAAGGAGCCGTTTCGATTGAGCATAAAAGGTAAGTTGGCGTTGGTTTTTTTGGTTGATTAGCAGATTTTCGATTAATTCGATTGTAATCGAAGAATCGATTGATCACTGTAATCGAATCGATCGATTCGATTACAGTGATCAATCGTTTGCAAACAAGTTTGTAAACAATTTTGTAAACATCAAGTTTGTAAACAATGAGGCTCAGGATTTTTTAAAAAGTTATGCTCGGAATATTTTGCAGTCAGAACAAAAAGTGTCCAATGTTACCCGCCTTGTTGTATTTCTGATTTCTGATTGTGAGAGGAGGTACTGTAATAACTCCAACAACTTACCCCATTTTTCAAACAGCATGGCTTTTAATTTACACTTTGAGATTTTTGACTTTCAAACTCATCACTTTTCCAACTCCAGTACCTGTGCACTGTAATTCAAACTTCATGCTTTCTAATTGTTGTTCTTCTTTTTTCAGCCGACCCAATCCCGCATTTCTACGGCGAGACTGATTTCGGCGAGAATTCCGAAGACGAATGGTTCATCGTTTATCTATTGTTCGAAATCAGCAAGAACTTCCCGGATTTTCTGATCAGGTAAGTTCGAACTTTATTTGCAAAATTTGTGTGCTGTCCATACTCAAACTCAAATGTCCGTTTTGTTTGTATTCGAATTTGGACTGCAGAAATGACCCGACTTACACTAAATTCATTTCCATTTCCTCCCCAATTTTACTCTGCTATTTCCTTTCGTTCCTTCCAGCATCGTCGATTCGGACGGTCAATTCGTGCTGATTGAGGCGGCCGATTACGTGCCGTCTTGGTTGGACAACGATGGCGACGGGCTGACGGATAACCGAGTGAGTATTGATTTCGGTTTTATTATGACGGGGATTGTCTGCGTGCAACGATGCGAGACGCGCGGCTCGTCGCGTTTCGGTTCGGGCTCTATCTGATTGATGGGTTTGCCGAAGGGCGACGGACGACTCGGTCACGCGGGGCTCGGTTTTTTCGATTGGTGTCCGCCGAGAACGAGTGAAAAACAAGACAGGCTTTATGGGGGTTAAATGGGTTGGGTTTTACGAGCGTCCGGGGAAGTTCTCGACGCTTTCTTTCTCAAAAGTAGCCGCCCCGCGGGGTTTGATCGATATTTTTGGCTTCATCGAATAAATTAATCAAGTTCCTTTTTGGCTTCCTTTCGTTTCAGGTTTTCATCTTCCGCGGTGCGCTACATATCGTCCCGTTGTCGAAACAACTGAAACCGTGTCCTCGCGCGCTATCCGAATCGTCATCGATCGATCGATTGCTGACCGAGGATCCTGGTCGAATATTCTCCATTCTTCACGACGAACATTTACTCGATCAATCGCGAGCCTCCGAAAATATTCAACGAGCAATTTTGAAACGAATCGAAACGTATCCGACGGCGAACATCAACGAACAACGACATCGATTCAATTGCGTGCTTCCGTCGAAACTGGTGGCGCTATTGAACGAGTGCGGTTCGATTTTCTACGGTCCGGCCGTGGAGTTGGCGTGTCGGAAGGAGGAGGCGAAGAAGGTGAGTCTGATACCTAAGTTGTTTATTTCCGATTTGAGCGCGAGCAGATTTCGTTCGATTTTCAGCCGCAATCAGCATCGCCCCATGCAATCGAATTCTCGTCGACCGATTTATTGACAACGTCGATCGTACTTTCGCGAAATTTGTACGCGAAATTATTGTCGTACCGAGAAATCCCAAATTATGTTGGCTCGCATTGGATATTGCCGAAAAAGGACGCTTTGGGAGCGAAGGCGAACGAGCTCGGAATGAAATTGGTAAGTGGGAAGTTAATTGTACTAGTTTTCTGTGCTAACAAATTATAACGATTTCCGTTTTCAGACGAAAGGACTCGAGCGACTGGCGAACAAAGGAACGACGGAATCTCAAGGAGCGGATGACTCGTGGGAAAAGTTCGTCGAGACACTACATATTTTGGGATATTTCGAAGTAAGTTGAAATGTGTCCGCTTGTCTTCGAGCAACTTTAATGACACTTGTTTTCAGGACTCTGGCGAAGGAACAAGAACGCACGATCGATTGATAAAACGAGCTCAATTGTATCACCGAGCGTGTCAGGGCGATTTGAACGGCAAGGATTTTACGTAAGTGCTCATCATTTCTCAGTATTTGTATTCTTCGAGAAGGACTGATCTGATGTTGTTATTTTAGATCTTCCCTCGGCACTTGTCTTTCCACGAGCTTGGCGAATTTGGACGTATTGAACGCCGATATGTTGCGGTGTGAATACCCGCCTCGAGATGAAGACGGTAAGCGTGTTTTTCTTCCTCTGAAAGTAATCTCCAAGTATAACGTTAGTCTCGTTTTTCAGATGACGAATGGATGAATTTGACACCCGAGAAGCTCGAATTGATGCTATCGAACAAGTGGATGACGAATAATCCGACGACAAAGAGGACGGCGGTCAATGGATCAACGAGAAGCGGTGAGGCAACGTCCAAGAATAGTTCGATGAATGGCGACCATGGTTCGAAGATCAGCGTCATCTCGAAACATGCGGTGATGGATTCTGCTCTCAAGAATGCGAGGTTAGTGTCGTGTTTGGGGTTTGCTTTCGTTTTTCGACTAAAGCCAGCTCATCCCATGATATTTTTTTCAGCAATGCGCAGCAAGTACCGGGAAACGCGGATCCATTTACGGATTCGGTAAAGAAAATGCTCGGTAAGTACATGCGTCGTGGTGATCGTTTGATCGTTTTCGATCGTTTGATCGTTTTCTTCGTGGTGATTCTGAGATCCTTACGTTTTTATCTTTTTTTCAGATCTTCACATTCCGCATGACGGCGACGACAGCTCGGATATGGAATCGTACGGCGACGAAAGTTTGGACATGAGTATGGACGAGAAAGGTAAGTCGAAGGTTTTTCTTTCATATTTCCTAGTCAATATCATGCGTGGATTGATCACGTTTTTTGCCTCTCTACTTCTTCACAGCTTCTTCATTTCAGGTGCAACAGTAGCGATCAATGCATTCGCCAGCAATATGAAGGACTACATGAAAACGATGGAGAGCAATGCGAAATCGAACATCGGCTCATCGACGAGGCCGAAACCGCCGAGGAAACATAAACGTGGGAAATCGAACGAGAAAGGAGCGTTGTCGGTCAATAAAGCCGCAGTGAGGGTAAGTGAGAGTTTACTTTTTACTTTGGATTGTCTTTCCATCGATTGGATGATTGTCAAATTCACAAATTCTTTCCCTTTCCATTTCCAGGACAAATCTCGTTCACCCGGCGTCGATAGTATCGACGATGAAGACGACGATTTCACGCCGGTCGACATCGACAAGCGTATGGTATCGGACATATTGGAATCGTATTTCCCCGAGGCGTGCGGACAAAGCGGTTCGACATCGACCTTACTCCACGGAAACCAAGAACAACAAACAAAGAAGAAACGAACGAAGAAAGCGGGAGGCGATTGAAGAATCTCCAAAGTACGATCGAGTTTGCGCTGCTTTGTGATTTTTGGATTTTGGCACTTTATTTATCACATCATGATGCACGATTATCGGATCTCGATTTTTATGCTTTTTTAAATTTCAATTACTTAGGCACGCGGTAGATTTTTTGACCCACTTTTTGTATTTTTTCCATATTTTGAGAATGACAAAAGCTTATGGGCCGGGGATATCGAGTCTTGATGTATTTTGCGGTTTGCACAGCCGATTTACTTTTGCTTAATTTTGAATTTCGCGCTACTTTGTTTCGAGGAGGTTAAAACATCCTTGTTTTGTCATAAGTGGTTTGTGGAGGGATTATGGTAATGGGAGGGAAGAATTTTGGCTTTGGCTTTTTCAGACGAATCGACCAGCCGGAAAGCTTTTTCGTGGACAAGCAATCGAAGCGTATATGACTCGTCTGTTTTGGTTGCCCGACTGGTGGATATTATTTGATGGATGAGCGACGAAAAGGCCAATGAATCACGTCGATCAATAAATTTCTTTCCGCAAAATATTATTCCGGCGAACAACGGATTTGATGGTCGACGAAGGAGGAGGACGATTGAACAAGAATTCTCATCATTGTTTTCATATTCTCGGATCGACCGGAAATTTTTGCCCAAAATGGCGAGCGTAGGCGGATCGACGGCCGTTTATATCGGGGATCCTTATCGAAATCGACGATCGCCGCAACGTGTATCGATCAATTCCGCGACGACGACGAAACCGTCGGTGGTCGAACCGTCCGCGCCAACATCGAATTCGTTCGTACCGTGGAGGAAACATCAAAAGGTAAGTGCTGTTGCTGGCTGGTACTGGTTTTCTTTTGGTTTTTGGGTCTGTATTTTTCTTCAAGTTTTTTGGGAAACAGCATTTTTCTTTCTTTGGGTCATTTCGGAGCAGGATTTTTCTCTTTGGGTTTTTCTTAGCAATATTTTCCGCGGTTTTCCTTTGTGGTTTCTTGGACTATTTTTTTTCTTCGGGTCTTCATAGGGATACAGTTTTTCTTCTCGTGTAAGTTTCTCGAGTGGCCGATTTTTTCTTCGTGTCCGATTCCCTCCGCTCCGCGAGGTCAAATTCTCGAACACGAGGAACTTTTTTTTTTCGACGGCGGACGAAATTCTCTTGTAGAATTCTTTTTCCCAACTTCGTCGTGTTTTACAGTTTTGCTCGTCGCTCGGACTTTTACTCTACACGCTACTTGTTGTTGTGACTGTCCGATTTTCAATAGATAGATGGGTGGGGTAGTCCTTGGGCGACGACGAACGTGACCGGTTTACCTTGTGTGTAGAAACGGCTCGTTGAGCATCCTCCCTATCGTATCGTCGTCGTTTTCGCCGTGCCAGTCAGCTGGCTCTTTATTGACCAACTACTTGACGGACGACCGAACGGACGGACACTGTTCTCTCCTCTCTAAACAAACCGATGGCGGCGGATTGTGTCCCTCCCAAATATGCAGTTTTTGTTTATGATTTGATCCGGGTATTTAAAATTGCAATCTGGGTCTGGTTTCGTATCCGGTTTAGTCTCTTCCTTCCTCCCTCGACTAGGTTCCTCTATCGGGATTTTTTCGAAATGTATGAGTAATTTTAAAATGTGTGACTCGTCGTTTTTCTTCTTTTCTTCAGACACATTCCTCGATCAGTTTGAATACGGCTTACGGACGGAGACACTCGTTGGAATCATTATCGACGGCCGGTGGAAGTGGAAGTGGAAGTCTACGAAACGCCACAATGGGTGGACGTTCGCTTCGTTGGAAATTTCATCCGCAAATGTAAGTCGATCTTTTGATTCTTTTTTTGTTGTTGGAATTTTTGGAATTTCTCGAGTGTGTAATTTGAGGTTTCTTTTTTTTGCAGACCTTTCATAGAGAAACTGTCGGACGTGGCTCATATTCATTACGATCTCGTCGAATTGGGTCCGATCAAGGTGGAATTACTCCCGTTGGGATCGGCTGACGTTGTTGGTAAGTGGCTGGCTGCCTGAAGTCTGCTTTTTTTCTGCTCGTTGGTTCCATCGATAAAAGATTCCGTTTCTAGATTTGGATTCCTCGACGTCGTCCAGTTGCATTAATCGACGATCCTATCATCATCATTATCAACAAGCCAATCACCAAGCGCCGCTCGTCTCCGGTTTATCCGTATTGCACGAGGATTGTCCGTCGTCGACGACATCGATCGGGCTCGTCAACGATGCAACGGCATCCACCTCTTCAACCGCGAATTTGAGAGGAGGAAGCAACAGCCGCGTTCAACTCGCCGATCTATTCCAACAACGGCAACAGCAGCAGCAGCAGCAACTGGACGGCGGCGTGCTCGATTGTGCAACTCGTACCGCTGCCAAGTGCTCGCCATCATCGTCGACGAAAATATACTACTACACGTTACGCGTTCATTCCAATCAACGAACGTGGACGATTCAACGGACGTACGAGGATTTCGTTGATTTCGATAAGCAGTTGCATCGTTGCGTCTATCATCGACACTTTAGTTTATTAAGCGAATTACCACCTTCGCGTACGAATCTCGTCGGCCCTGCTGCTACTGCTCCTCTGGCCGTATCGACGCCGTCTTCGACTTCATCTTCGCCTCAACCACCGCCGCTTTCATCTACCTACGGCGGTGAAAATTCATCTTCGACTGACGAGGTAAGTTAAGAAGTTCTGTTGTTTTTTTTTCTCTTGAAGATTGTGGTGCCTGGACTGATGTGATGGGGGTTTTGCTTCTGTTTGCTACGCTGTTCATTTGCGGCTGGTCTGGTTGGTTGTTCTTTTTGAATGATAGGAGGATTTGCTTTGTTATTCGGTGGATACTGATGTGAAATTTTTGCTTTTCAGGTTGTCTGGACAACATTATTACGTTATATGGAACGATTCAGCGATTTGGCCGGAAGCTTAATTACGTGTTTCCCGGTTTTGAAATGGTTGGAGGTGAGTGGAGACATTTTTTGAGCTTCTCTTTTTTGTTTGGGCCCTTTGGTTCTTTTTGCCTTTTCTCTTCTTTTTGTGTTTTGTGGTTTTTCTCCTGGGTTTTTTATGGTTTTTGTAACTTAATTCGGGAATAATTTTGAGAAACGGTTTATTTAGTCGGAGATTTGCAGGCTGCCTTAGACATTATCTCTCAATCGATCATTAGTTCCGGACATTTTTTTTGCTTGATCAACTTTTCCAAACCCCTGTCTCCTTAATTTGAGCTATTTCTTGACGGCTAAGTCTTGTTTTTCCTCTTTTGGCCTCTCGCAAGGCTGGTCAAATAAATACTTTCGCTCCAAAGCGTACTCCAAATGGGATTTGACTTTTCAATTTCAAATTTTCTACCCGATCCTTGGATAGGAGATATTCAGTTCCACTCCCAACATGTTTTCCTAGTAGACTAATCGGTTTTTGACGGGGTTGGTCGGAAGCAAATTTTTAGTCCTGGCTGTCTCCTTTATTGCATTAACTCCGAAGATTCATCGCATTGAGAACATGACAGAATCTATTTTTATCGAACATTAGAGTAGTACATTCGTTATGCATTGGGAAAATCTTTTGACTAACGATGTCTCTTTTCGTTTATTTTTCAGTTGGACAATCGAGGCAATCATTTGGTGTCGGCCGAAGAGACGCAGATCAATACGCCGGCCATCGCCGCGGCTTATGTGGTTCAAAATTATACTGCATCGGCGGTGGACGAATTAACGTTGAAGGTTAGTCGATATATATTTCGAACGTGTGTCCATTCTGTTCGTATGATTGAATGGTTACATTGATTCTTTCCTCGCCCTTTTTCTCCCCTCCCTCCTCCCGCCGCCCCTTATAATGACCATGGCCTCGTTTCCTGAAACCCGTCTGAACTGAGGGGGACCGATTCCTGTTTTGCGCACATTCCATATAAGGCAATAATATAGCAGCACTAGTAGATGATGCATTTACGCATTCTTAACCTCGTTTTGTGTGTTTGTTTTTGAAGGTCGGCGATATCGTCTCTGTGATCGACATGCCGCCGGCATCCGAATCGGTTTGGTGGCGAGGCAAATTGACCATATTGAAAGCTCAATACGCCGATGTGGAGAATGCGATCGAGGAGAAACAACAACAGCACCAGCAGCAAAAACCCGATGGTCCCTCGACGACGATGATGTCGCCCGGAGCACATTTTACGGTATGTGGAAGGGTTTTCTTTGTTCTTTCTTTTTTCCAGTGAAGTTGTTCGCCTTGAAATAGTTGATTTATACATAACTGTCTTGTCTTCTTTCGTTTTTCAGATTCAAGTTGGCTTCTTCCCGTCGCATTGTGTTCAATTGTTCGGTAATCGAGTCAGCGGTTCATTGCCTGGAGCATTACGGGATAATTCGATGAATAGTCGACCGGGTGAGTGACTTTAAAAAACGTCATGGTTCATAGAAGCTTGAATTGATAAGATATTCTTCGTTTCAGTTTTCCGACGACGAGGGAAATGGGCGACACTCTTACGATTATTCTTGGCCAATCGACCGAGTCGTCGGCTTTTGAAAGAAGCGGGAATTCTAAAAGAGCGCGTATTTGGCTGTGATTTGGCTGAACATTTGGAGAATACCGGAGTGGATGGTAAGTAAACTTTTTCAAATTGGGCAGTTTGACTAACTGATCTTAAAATATTCGTTTTACTGTTACTAATCTTAATCTTCGTTCAGTTCAGCTTAACTATAACAAATCTTTGATTTCAGTACCGATCGTCCTCAAAACGTGCGCACACGTGATCGAGACGTGCGGAATTGTCGATGGGATTTATCGAGGCAGCGGGATTGTTTCGAATATTCAACGGTTGCGGTGAGTCGATAATTGTTGCTTTTCAATCTTCAAATGAGTTTATTCAAATTGTCCCTTCGAAACTTCAGGACTGCCTTCGACGAAAACCGAGTGCCGAATTTACTCTTACAAGACGTCCATTGCGTTGCTTCGTTGTTGAAAATGTATTTTCGAGAATTACCTAATCCGTTATTGACGTTTCAATTGTACGATAATTTCGTGGTAAGTGACTATTAAACTTTTTTGATTTCAATGATTTCTTTTCCGAATTTTACTATGACTTCTATTGCGGTCGCCATAACTTGACTTAATCTCCTGTTTCTTTTACAGGAAGCGGTTAACGGGAACGATAGCAGTATGAAGATCTTACGTTTGCACAATGTGGTTCAACAATTGCCACCGCCCTACTTCAGGTGAGGTTATTTTTTTCATATTTCTTTTACTGATACAAAATGTTTATTAACGAAAACACGATCGACATTTTTCAGGACCGCCGAATATCTTATCAAACATTTATCACGCGTGGGCGAACACGGGCACAAAACGGGCATGCATTATCCGAATCTGGCCTTGGTGTGGGCGCCGAATTTGCTCAGGCAAGTCGAATCGAGTTTTTTTGGTACTTACTGTTAGCTTATGGGTAGATCAACTTTTGGGATGGTCCTTCGCCGAATGACGCCAGAAAATGAGTCACCTTATCGCCTGTTCGATCGTGATATTCCGCTATTCTCGATATCGTACGAAGGAATCGATCGTCCGATTCGACCCGAGCCAAATCCGCGGCCGCGCCACGCCGCTTCGCGTTCGAGTGCCGCTCGAGAAATGCCGCGGCCGAATCCTCGATCTTCTCGCCACAAATCGTTACTTCGAGCTCCTTGTCCTCGGACCGTGGAAGTGTAGGCGATGAGGGTGACGATTAGGATTAGGACGATGAACGATTTGTTCGTCATAGTCGGAGATATTTGACGGGCGGCTTCCGATCAGGTTTGAAGATGGGAAGGGCTTTGGGTGGAAGGGGACTTTTCTGGACTGTTGGAAGGAGGAGGACGAGAGGACCAAACCGTTCTGGACCGCGGCGGTTTTTGAGCAATGGGGAAACCGTGGAGGAGTCGATTCGATTCTGCCGCCCTCTGGTATCCTCTCGGCTGGCTGTATATCCTCTCCGGAAGGATACATGTTGGTAATAATAGGCAACAAGTCTTTTTTATCTTTCGCCACCCTCATATGGTCTGGGAGAAAATGAGATTTTCTAATTATTCTTGAAAGGAAAAAGAGGAGGCGCGCGGAGATGTTGGAGACACACGGGGTAGGATTAATGGTTGGTGATGAGTACGATCGAACATATCCGGAAAAGGCTAGTAGGATGCCGCATCGATGAGCTTAGCGTAGCGTGGAGGGATTTTTTCGACCGGAATTTGCTAATTTCAGTGCGAACGGAAAGGATTTGTACCAGAATCCAGAAAGATGGTCGGATTTGTCTTTTGTGTCTTTGAGGGCATTAGTGTTGGCATTTGGAGCGGCGTCTGAGTAAATTATGAGGGTGTATGTAGATGGTCAGCTTGAGAAGGGGCTGCTTGTTCCAGAGTTCTTTATCGAATTGATCAAAGTCACGCAAATGTCACTTTGTTGATGAGACATGATTCGAAATTCTAAAGTGCAAGTTATTTTCACCCGGACACTTGGTAAAAGCGCAAGGTTGTTTTCAGTGAAAGAAGACCGAATGGAATGATTTATTGAAGCATAGAAGAACGTACTTTTAATTTAACTTGAAAGGCTTCCTTCCATCTTGTGAATTCTACATTTGAGAAAGAGACTAGGAACACTTCTGATGCGGGCTGCATACCGAACAGACATAGAAAATCTTCTTTTGGGCCATCATCCCATAGGCCGACCGAACAACTTCGTTCCACCACCTTGATCACCCATGTTTCTTTTCACACGTAGTGACCGTACCAAGAATTCCTTCGTAGAATAGGAAGCGTCGATGGTGATTGACGAATTCTTCTCGCCGACTGCGCCTTGTTGGCCGAATTGCGTTGTCGACCGAGCAAGAACGGCGGTAGTGGATAGGGATTGTACCGTTTTTGATACGCATCGTCGCCGTTGGACGATGACGAACCGATCTCGTCGTTGAACGAAGGATCGCCGGATTCGCGTTTCATCGAGGCGAGCATCGGCGGTAGAATTCGCGCCTTCTTATAGATAACGTACGATTCGCCGGGAATCGGGCCGATCGCGTAAATGAAGAACACCGAAAGAGCTAAGACGGGAATGGACAGCATGGTGATGAGACAAGGGTTTTGGGAGCCGGCTCGTCGTAACTCGAAGGACGAGCGAGGTTGAGGAGATGGATTCGAGTGTCTACTGCGACTGGAGTCGTCGAGGTCTTTGAGAGTGAGCAAAAGCGAGCGACACGCGTTTCAACAAACCTTTTGGGACGTGATCAAACGTCCTAAACTCATCTTCTTGATGAAGCGGTTTCGCATTATCGTTTCGTCGTTGACTAGGTCATCCTCGTTTTCCCCGGCCGGATCACTTTCGCTATGTGGTCGTCATTAAGTTGCAACTTTGGAGAATAGGTTTTCTTTCACTCACTCCCGACGAAACTGAATGAGGTTTGGGACATTCGTGCGCCTTTGACCCGCATGTATTCTCGACGGAGTTTCGTGTAATCTAGACGTGATTATGTGAAAAGCCTTTCCAACGTTCTCCCTGTCCCTGCTCTGATGTTTTTACTTCCGCCTTTTTATGTGTTGTTGTTATCTTCGAAAAATAATCATA
>JAQGCW010000089.1:0-16806 GCA_034700065.1 Mesodorylaimus bastiani | reverse complement strand
TTCTGGAATACAACGATCTCAAGCCCGATATTGTCGCTTCGATCGTTCGATTATTCGGCAACTTGTGCGAATCGAAAGAAAGCGCCATCACGGTTCTCCAAACGAAACCGTGCGTTCGTATGATCGTACATTGGATGATGAAGAATTTGGACGACGATTTGGCTGCGGCTTCTTCGCCGATGATGGAATCGACGGAAGAAATGGACGACGGGCGATCGAGGAAGAAACCGAAGATCGAACACCAAGAATCGACGAAGGTCAACGATCAACAAAAATCGACGAAAAATCGATCACCGATCAAGAATCGATCATCACCATCATCGACGAAAAGCGATTCGGAGAAACTACGCGAACATTGTATTCGGACGTTGAGGAATGCGGCACAATGCGGGAAGAATTTCGCTCAATATCTGATTCGATCCGAGGCCGTCTACGCCGTGGGTCGATGTCTTCGATTGTGCGATCACGAATCCGACGTCAAATCGATGATTCGCGATTATTCGTTTCAATTCCTCCACATCCTATTGCCGCTTAAAGATCAAAATTTCTCCCAACAATTACTGCGCGCGGATATTTTGGAGAAATTGATGGAATCGGCGAAGAAATCGACGAAGTTGGACGACGATTCGCCGACGATCAAATTGATTTTGGGCTCCGTGGCGCATTACAGTACGTTGCGTTGCGAGTTGTCGAAATTGGGCGCCATCGAATGGTTGAAAGAACGGATGGAACGATCGATGGAACGGACGGATTGGACGGACGAATTGTCGAAATCGACGTCGGACGGGCAATCGATCGATAACAACAACGGCGATACGCTGATCGCTTTGATCCGATTGTGTCGCGATGCGTATACTCGAGTGAAACTACGCGACACGCGAGCATTGGATTTATTATTGGACATATTCGTCAAAGGACAATTGAAAGTGTCGAAATATTTCTTGGAATTAATGTCGGCCTTCTTGTGTTTTCTCTACGACGATCAAGGATTGAAGTATTTGGTGGAATACGACGGATTCTTGGACGCCGTCGTCGGAGTGATCAATCGATACGCCGTCGATTTCCCGTGCAAATCGAAACATCTATCGAGAATGGAAGCGGAGGAGGACGAGATGGAATCGAAGGAAGAAACGACGATCGTTGCGTCAGCGATCGAATTCCGCGCGGATAGTCCGAGTTATAAACGATTTCGATTGGAACCGTCGAGCGCCGCCGTCGTCGTCGCCGCTCCATTGTGCAAGGATTTTCGTATGGGACATCATTCGTGGTCGTCGCCATCCATCTCGCCGTCGCCCAACGCCATCGCAGGCGCCTCCTCGCCATCGTCGCCCGGCCCGTCGTGGAGTCCGTCGGCCTCGTCGTTGGCCAGCCTCTCGTCGATCGGTAGCGTATCGCCGCCGATGGGCGGCGGCGGCACGTCGCCGTCGTGTTGGTCACCGACATCGGATACGTTTCGTCGCGGTTCGGCAAGTGACGATTTGGAATACGATTGGGTGGAGTTCGATTGCGCACGAAGATATTCGAGTTGTTCGTCGACGAATCAAGAACAAATGCCGCCGGCGTTGTGCGATTGCGAGTATCGAGGAGACGAATCGCCGAAGGACAACGAATCGTCGACGAGGAAGGATCGCGAACGTCTACTTTGGGCGGCCGTCAAACTCGTCTCGTGGCTGTCGCACAGTCCGCACGCATCGTTGTTGATCAGCGAGTCGTATTTGAACATTTTCGTCAAGTATATCGCCGGCGTATGTCGACCCGAACCGCGGATCGGACGGCTGATCGAACGATTGACGAGGAATCGACAATTCACCGAAAAGTTGATCGAATTGGATTTCCATCGGAGTGTCTACGATTCGCTGTGTGCGACGAAATGCGGGAATGGAAACGAACCGAGAAGGCAATGCGTACGATGTCGTAAAGTGAGCAAGATCGGGCACGGGTTGGTGAGGAGTTTGAGGTAAGTGGGGATTTTGGGGGTTTTTTGGGTTTGGGGTTTTGGTTTTGGCTTTCTTTGTTACCTTTTTGGCGTTTGGTTTTTGGCTTTTTTCTTTCCATTAGGCGTTTGGCTTATTTATTTCTGTTTTTGGCTTAAGGCTTTTTGTTTCTTTCTGTCTTTTGGCCTTTTTGTTTCTGTTGAGGCTTTGAGGCTGTTGAGGTTTTTTTGTGTCTGTTTGGCTTTTTGTTTCTGTTTTTGGCTTTGGGCTTTTTTGTTTCTGTGGAGGCTTTTGGCTTTGGCTTTTTGCATTTTTGTCTTTTTGTTTTTGGCTTTCTGTTTTTGTTTCTGTTTTGTTTTGGCTTTCTTGTTTCTGTTCATGCTTTAGGCTTCAGGCTTTTTGTTTCTTTTTTGGTTTTTGGCTTTTTTGTTTTTGTTTTGGCTTTTGGCTTTGGCTCTGGGCTTTTTTGTTTCTGTTTTTGGCTTAAGGCTTTTTTGTTTCTGTTTTGGTTTTTGGCTTTTTTCTATTGAGGAGATTAATGATTTTTTTTTTTCAAATTTCAGAGCTCAAGTGGATACGGATTTCGGATTCGGAACAATGGAGCACATAATGGCACCGGGCGACGAGAATTTGCGATTGCGCTGTTTGTGTGCCATGTTATATTTGACCAAGTAAGTCAGTTCCTTTTCCTTTTTGGTTTTTGTTTCGTCCTTTTTTGTTCTTTTAGTTTCTGTGCTTTTGTTTTGACCTTTCTCGTTTTTGGTTTTTGCGTTTTGTTCTTTTGTTTCTTGTTTTTGATTTTTGTTTTGGTTTCTTTGGTTTCTTCCGTTCGATTTCTCTTCTGGAAAAACCAAGGTAATCAGCCTTTTGAACTTTTCAGATCGAACTGGCGCGTGAAACGACTGATGAACAGCGAACAAGGCGGATTCAGCCTCTTGATTCAATCATTGTCGAAAGAGGAAACGGATTCAAGTACACGGACGATGGTTGCGAAGGCGTTTTACGCCGGATTACACAAAGGTAAGTGATTACCTCTTTTTTGAGAGTATTTTTGATCACTTAAAAACGGGCCATTCGACAAAAATTCTGAATATTTTCGCGGCCCTAGCAGACAAGGCTTTTGTCAGTCCCTAATTCAATGAATCAGAATGGTAAAATTCATTGGCGCGCATTTTTCGAAATGTTGCAAGCTTATTTTTTAATTTCCACCAAGTTCTGCTTGACTGGGACACAAAATCGGGTTTTGACTTGTCTGCTAGTGCCGCCAATGGGTCAAAATTCTTGTCGGATGGCTCGTCTTTAAGAACCGCTTGCATTTTTTTGTACTTTCCTTATCATATTGCTCAAACAATTTGTAACTTTCTTTACTTTTGTAGCCTTCCTTCGCGATCGTCTCAAATCGTCGTTGTATTCTTCGACGACATCGACCGTCGCCGTCGCCGCCCAATCATCGTCCGCCGAATGCGTATTTCGATCGTCGGATCACACGATCTCGGACGAAGATCGAATCACGTTCGTATCGAAACGCGGCGACAAACGGATCGATTGCAATATGGAAACGTTGGCCGAATTATCGCCGTTTTATCGCGCGATGTTCTCGGGATCGTACGCCGAATCAAGTCGACGTCATTTCATCTACGACGATGGTGAAGATGGTGGTCAAACGACGGACGAATCGAATTCGAATTCGATCGATGGCGATGGAAGCGATTTTCGATCATTCGTCTATTACGTTCATTATCTGCACGGATGTCGTAATTGCGTCGATTCGAGACTGCGATCGGCCGACGAATGTTTGGGCGTTTTGGAATTGGCCGACAAACGATTGTGCGGTTCGTTGGGCGATTTCGTGATGGCTACGTCGGTGATCGAGTTCCTCAAGTTCGAGAATTTGGGCCATTTCGTCTCGAATGCGATCTTACGACGAGATTCGGTCCTATTTCGTATCGCCATGGATTATTTGTTCGCCATATGTTCGTACGAGGAATTTTTGAGCCTCTCGTCGGCGTTTCGAACGTGTTCGTCGTTGGGCGTCGAGTTTTTTCTGATGTTGACGAATTATTTGAAATGCGAGTTTAAGTTCTGAGCTGCCAGAAACCTTGTCCATGTATGGTTTTGAGTAAAAAGTTTGTGAATGGGATAGGGAGAGAGTGATTTTTGGTTTTTGAGGGTTTGAGAAACCCAGTATATATTTTGTGTAAAATTTTTTGATAATTGATGTGAGTGATTTGGTTTTTTCGGTTTCAGGATTAAAGATATCAAGAAATCGGAAATATCAAGTGATCGGAAAAATCGGAGAATCAAGCGATCGGGAGAAATCAAAGAAGAAAAATGTCGACCGATTTTCGTCTATTGGACATGAGCAGCGATTCGGATGACGACGAGGAATTTACGGTGGCTCAAATGTTGGCGATGGAGGCCGATTTCGTGGGCGCCGCTCGTGGACAACAACAACAGCCGCCGCCGCCCGTGGTGCCACCGGCCGTCGAAGACGATGGGCAAGTTCAACAACGATATCGTACCGATGCCGATCGACTTCGACAATTGGGCATGATCGACGAGGACGAACGGATGATGTTGTTCGAGATGGCGTTGGAAGTGAGCGGCAATCCGAACGTGGCCATGCGTATGGCCTTGATGGACGACCATATGGATCCACCGCCGATCGGTGGTGCGGCCGCCGGCGGTGGTGTTGCAGTTGGTGCTGCGGCAGCCGCTTATGCTGCTGCGGTCGCTGGAGCTGGAGCTGGAGCGGCGGCCGGTGCTGGTGCTCCACCGACGGGACCAGGAGGCGGCGCCAGGGATCCCATCCAGGAACATCGGAATATGTTACTACGTCGTCTAATGCACAATCGTATACGTCGTATTCGTGGCATCCAACAAGGCGATCGCGATGGTGGACGAATGAGAATGGTAATGGTGAGTGCGGGGTGGATTTTTTGTTGTTGTTGTAATTTTTGGATAGGTTTTTGTGGAATAGGTTTTTCTGGAGCATAGGGAACGCCGGAATTTGGATTTTTTCGGCTATACAGAATGTTTGTTCTCAAAAAAACTTCACAGTTTCAAAAATTTATAAAAATTCGAATATCGCGCCAAATTTAAAACAGTTATGATTTTCAGGATCCATGAGGTATGACAATGAAAAGTTGCTATGAAAAAATTGTCATACCTCGAGGATCCTGCTGAAAATCAAAACCGTCTCAAATTCTGCGCGATTTTAAATTTTGAAATTTGTGCACTTGATGCGCATTACAATTTTTAGTGTTAACTGAAGTTCAACACTGATAACTTTGATAACTTTTGCGGATAGCAATGAATTTTAAAATTGAATTTGAATGAATGATCTCAATCGCATGAATCTTGAAGAATTTCAATTTCGAATTTTGGTGAATTTTTTAAACTGTGCAAGTTTGTTTTGAGAACAAACACCGTGTATTTTTTGAGCTCGAGCTTTCTTGAAATGGATTGGCTCCGTATCAATGCGAATCCATTTCAAATTGTCTCGAGCTCGAGATAAAACCAAAATTCGAGATTCCCGCGCTCCCTATTGGAAAAGCGACCGCACGCGGGTGGTGCAAATAGAACAGTGAGCGTACGGCGGCGCCAAGCCCAGCGGCGGTTACCGGCGCAGAGTGTAAAGTGTGCGGCGGGTGGCGGCACTTTACACTCCGCGCCGCTCTGACTCATTGTTCGATTTGGCAGCAGTCGTGAGCAGTCGGTTTATCACGCGTACTGCTGGCATCATCTTGTCTTTTTCACTTTCAGCATCACTTCCGTCGTCTGCGAATGGAAATGCGCAACGAGAATCGTCAATCGGAGAATCAAGATCCGACGCAACATTCGTGTCGTCATTGTCCGTCGAAAAAGAGGAAGCTGGATTCGATGCCGCATTTGAAATTCCGTCCGACAACGTTGCGACAACAAATTCTCCTCCGTCTCGGCTACACGACGTTCGGTGCGCCTGCTCGTAGCCAGCGTTCCGTCGACAATTTACCATTACCCGACGCCTTGATCGCCGAAGTACGTCGTGTCCACGACGAATTGCAACGTTGGCGTCAGGACGAGCGACGTTTCGACGAGACGGCGCACGACGCCTCGATCTATCGCTGTTTCCTACCCGATCTACATTGGATCGCCGGTCAGACGGTGATCGATCGTCGCGCCACGGCCCGTATGATTCTACAATGCGATGTCGGCTTCTATAAACCGAACGAATTCCTATTGGCGGCATCGAATTGTTTAGAGGACGAAGTGGCGCGTATTTGGCCGCAATTGGATCTACGTACGCGTGAACAATATTCCTCCGCCGAGAATCCGTTCGCCGGCAACCCAGTGTTCGCCTATTGGATCGCCAAATGCGCCGATCAACCGCAACGTATGCGCGACGCATTGGATCGTATGACGACGTTTTGTATCGCGCCCAAACTCGAATCCTCGTCGACGAATAAGACGGCCAATTTCGATACGCTGACATATTTCTGGCCGTTGATCGTGGAGAGTAAGGGCGGATTGAGGAGCGACGATACGGCCTTCCTCCTGGATCACGCGTTCCATCAGGCGATCGAGTGTTCGAATCGTGACGTGGCATATTTCATTTGGCGTCAAGCGCCCGTGGAGAATTATCGTTCGATCGTATCGGCGGCGCATTGTTGCGGCGCGCGGAACGCGTATTACGCGTTCGGCAAGGCCGTGGAGAAGGGACAATACGATTTGGTACAATTCATGTGGAACAAAACGGATCACGAACAACACAACGGAATGTTATTGGCCGAACACGCCCGTTCGTTTTGTCTGGCCACCGAACACGGCTACGTGGAGATTGCGAAATTATTATGGCGCGATACGACCAAGAATCAACGATTCGTCTTGTTGTTCGAACAATCGTGCGCCGCCTTTCGTCGAAGTTGCGCCAACGGGCATTTGGAGATCGTGCGGATGTTGTGGGAGGTAACTGCTGATGGTCTGCAAGAAGTTTTTTAAAGACTTTTTGCCTAGTGTAGATATGACTTTGAAAAAGATATCGATCTAGATACTTTTTTAATTTCGATATCTCGAAAAGATATAGATATTTTAATATCGATATCTTTTAAAAAATACTAACAAATTCTAATTTGAGATATCGATTTTGGATTGCAAATAATCAATTTTTTTTCGCTGTAACCGAATTTTGAGCAAAAATTAATGTTTTTCTCCTCAAAAAGTGTGGAGCAATCCAAGAAAAGTTTTATCAAAATTAAAAGGCTACCTAAAAATTCCAAAAGAAATTATAAATTTTTTATAAAAAATTATTGAAAATTACTGAAAAATCCAAGAAAATTACCCAGCTGTGCAAGAAATTAGGGAATTTAGAGGAACAAAAACTCGATATCTCAAATTAAAAATCTTGACCGCAAAAAGATGCGATACTGTGCTAATAATGCTAATTCAGGGTGTCTATAAAGTCCCTCGACGAGTTTAGCGATCAATATCGCGAGAATTACTGATCAGAATCGCGCCAAATTTGGCCTTTTAAAAACCACAAAAGTTAAAAAAAGTTTAATTTTACAAATGCAAAATTAAACTTTTAAATTTCTTGTGTTTCTATTGCTACTGCTTAGGTCAGTTGGACATTTTTTTGCCTTTTCCTAGCAAAAAATCGAAACTAAATCAGTTCTATTTTTTATTTATTAAATTTTAATTTCTTTCTGAAATTTTGTTAGTTTAAAAGGCTCCATATGGACCGAGTTCAGATTTCGAATTTGGCGCGATTCTGATCAGTCGATATTAGACATACCGATCGCTAAACTCGTTCAGGGACTTTATAGACACCCCTGTACTAATTTCGGAAAAGATTATGGATACTAATACTAATAAATATTAGAATCTAAAAAGTTGTTAATTATACCTAGATCCAGATACTAATATCTAAATCCACACTATTGTTTTTCTTTGACTGTTTTTGTAAGTTTGTTTTATCCTTCCTTTTTGTTTGTAAATTTGTTGTTTTAAAATATACCTTGTCTGATCACTATATTTAATTTTTAATTTTCAGAACGCCACGATGGAGGAACGTCGTCAATGCTTGACCATGTGTCAATGCGAGGCGATCACGTCGGCGAGTCGGAACGGACGCGTCGATATCGTCCGTTACGTGTGGGAGAATCTCGGCGAACCGTTGCGCGCGTATTTGATCGATACACGTATGGATTCGGCCATATTGAGCAAATGTATCGTCGAAGCCGCGTCGCCCATCAACGAGCACGCACCATCCGTCGGTGGGTCGTCGTCGACCGTGCTTTTCGACGAACAACAACTCGAGGAGAACGAAACGTCGGAACAGCCGGGAACATCGACGTCGGGCGCCGCAGCACCGCCAAAACCGCCACCAACCGCTCCGATCACATTGCCACCGCCGATGCCCGCTTTCGATGGAACGCCCGTATTGAAATATTTCTTCGAGCGCAAGGTGGAAGAAGACGAAGGCAATAATATCGACATCGACGAGGCCGAAGAATCGACTTCGACTTCGACGAAGGCCGGCCGTCCGACCGATTCGCAATTACTCGACGCTTTATTCGCCAATCAGGAGGCGGCGTTGAAGGCGTTGATTCGACGAGCCACGTGGAATCGCGATTGGCCCGAGTTGGCGGCTTATTTGAGCGTGTTCGATCGGGACGGACGCGCGCGAATCGCTGCCGTATTGTCCAAGAAAGACGCGCGCGCTTGTCGATTGATCGATGGTCGAGATGGAGGCGAAATTGGCGACGAAGAAGACGGAGATCGATTGATGTCAACTGCTTGCATTCCAAAATCGTCCGTATCCGGTTGAAATTTGGGGGGACGAGGAGAGAAGTTTCGGTGGAGAAACCAGAAGAAGGTAAGTATGGGTAATTTTGTTGTTTTGTTTTCTGGAGTTTCGATGTATTAGGGGAATTATTTATGAATTTTTTTGGTCTTTTGGAAGGCTGCGTTTTGAAATTTGAGTGCGTTTGGAAGAATACGTTTGGCATGTTTTTTTGGGATCTAATAATTTTTTTTGTTTCATTTTTGGATCTAATGTAAACGAATTTTTCGGTTTCTTTCCTGCATACAGCTGTAGTTGATTTTGATTAAAATTTTTCCTCGGTTACTTATCAGATTAAGATTTTTTTCGTCGATTGCTAAGTAATTATCGATTTAAAATTTGCAATTTTTCTTTCTTGTCAATGTTGGAGAAACTAATTTAGCAATTTTTGCTTTTTTTGGTTTTCCTTTTCCTTTTTTTGGGGTTTCTTCTGCTTTTTTGGTTGTCTTGGGGGTTTTTGGGTTTTCTTGGGGGTTTTCCTTTCGTAATCAATTAATTAGAATTCAGCTAGAACGGACTGCTTTTTTGTCTTTTTCTTGGTTCATCGATAAATTCCGCTTACTTTTTTCTTTTTCTTTTTCTTTCATCGATTAATTCCATATTCGCTTTTTGAAATTACTTTCTTCGAAGAAGTTTACGGTAGATTGAGCAATTTGAGTTTTCCTTGGAGTGATTAGAACTTTTTCTTTGTCGAAATGAGCAATTCGTTTTTTTTTCGAGTTAATGAGTTAAAAATGAAGTAACATTTAATGAAAGTAGAGTAAAATTTGAAATTTCTGTTGCAAGGAGCGGGAGCGTTGAAGGGTTTGAAGTCCCGATATCTTCTAAAGTTTTTATGTCGATCGATCGATTTGATCGATCATTGTGATCTTGTACCTTTTTCAGAATCAGCGATCGATCATCTAAATACGTGGATCAACGACAGGAACAATATTTTGAAAAAATGGGTCTATTTCAAACGCTTTTAATATTCCATCAATTATTCGAACAAATATTGTTCAGTCGCCGATTGAGACGTCAGGTCGAAAAGGATACGCTGTCGTCTCCTCCACTGCCGACGACGATACTCGGAACGATTCGTCAGAAAGTACGATCGGTGATTCGATGGGTTAAAATCTACTATCGATTATTCCGTAATCCGGTTCAATTATTCCTCGACGAATACGATTTAGAAAGCGACGACGATGGAGGAGAACGAGAAGGAATGAATCGCAAGAATACGAATACGACGGAATCGACCGTATATGGAGTCGATCGAATCGATCAAATATCCAGATTCGATCGGATACGACTGAATTCGAATCGAGGAAATCGGAGAATATACTCCATCGAAGAGGAGGAATAGGGATCACCACCGTACATCCAAAATCGTCCGTTGCGTATTCGGGTGGCTGAACGACAAAAAAGAGTTGTCGGAAAATTTTTGTCAGATGAGATAAGTATGGGTAACTTTTGAATTCGCTTTTCTGTTGGGAATTTTTTAAATTCCGGTGATTTAGACTCTTTTGTTGAGCATTCGATTTCTTTTTGGATCTGACGTCTTTTCATTTTTGTGTGTCGATGGCTAATATTTCGCTTTTGAAATTACGTTTTTCGAGATGAAATTAGAAGATGTTTTTGTCGGGGGAATTTGCTTCGGTTTTTTTGTTCGAGTTCAAAAAAGTTGAGAAGTAAAAACATGAATTTTTTCGTGCGTTTGCGGGGGATTTGAGTTCGAAGGGTTCGAAGACCCGATTTGGTACATTTTTGGAATATTTTATCTTGATCGATTTTTATCCAATGATTTGGAATTTCAGATTCAAACAAGCAGTCAATTTTCGTCGGGAATCGCGGATCAATCATGGAACAATTGCGAACACTAACGATAAATTCGATATTGAAACGATTATTGATCAATCGGCGATCGAGACTCGAATCGTTGGACGACGACGTCATCGAAACCGATGAACTTCCATTACCGCCGGCCATATTGACGACGATCCAGCTAAAATTACGATCCGTCCTCGATTGGCTACGAAAACACGATCGATTGATTCGTGATCCGACACGATTCGTGGACGAATTGGTTTGGGATCATCGTGGAGGAGGAAGTATTGACGAGGAAGGCGTCGGATTCGGTGGTGGATGGTCATCGACACGAATCGATCGGTCGGCGACGATCGCGAATATTCTCCATCGACGTCGTGAAGAATTGAACGCCTGCGAACGTTTCGAATTAGCGTCGGTTTATTGTTTGGAACGCGAGACGATCCGAATTTGGCCCGAATTGGACAACGATCAGCGATCGAAGTATTTGGCCGAACGGATTCATCAACACGATCCGATCGTCGTCTATTGGACGGGCGTATGCGCCCGGCAACCGTGGCTGGCCGATAGCTATTTGGTACGTGCGTTCTATTGGGCGGCTGAGCACGATCACGCCGAGGCGTTGGAACATTTTTGGGCGCATATCGTACAGGAGCGTGCGGATGCCGTGGCGTTTCGTGCGGTGCGCGCGTTTCAATTGGCCGCGTGTCGCGGACATTTGACGTCGTTGCTATTTTTGTGGAAGGTGACCGACGAGGAGCAACATCGGATGATGATACAAGGTGAGTGAATTTTTTGGTTTTTTGCGACTTTTGTTTGTGTTTGGTTGGGCTGCAGAGTGTAAAGTGATCTCTGGACACTTTACACTCTGCAGCAGCACTGCTCGTTGTTCAGCATGCACTGCCGCAGCACTGATCGATCGACTTGATCATTGATCATTCGATCGATTGATCGATCATTGATCTTTGATAGATTTGATCACTGATCCTTCGACTTGATCACTCTCTGTTTTACTTTACACTCTCGATCGATCTGATCACTCTTTCTTTCCAGGCACCCTCACGTACACTCAAGGCGCGCTGTACGCGTTCGAAAGCGCATGCAAGGAAGGACAATACGATCTGGTCCGTTTCATATTCCAAGAAGCCGATTACCAACAACGAGCCGTCATCTTGGGCGCCGAAGAATGCCGTGCGTTTCGTCTCGCCGCCGAAAATGGTCATTTGGACGTATTGAAGCTGTTTTTGGAGAAATCGACTCGGATGAATTTGAAACGGAATCTATTGGAAGCGGAGAATTATTACGCGTTTCGACGAGCCATCGTGAACGGACACGAATCGATTGTCGAATTGATTTGGAATAATGTCGACGAAGAAGATCAACGACGAGTCATGTTGAATGCACTGTTATTCTCGGGCGGCGGTGGCGATTTGAATGAAATGGCGGCGAGCAATAATTCGATGACGATGGGAACTCGAGCGACGAGGATGATGGGATTTTTATGGAAGAATTCGCCCGTGGATTCTCGAAGCGCCCTATTCTCGCAATACGTGGCGCCGAAAATGGCCAAGAAGTTCTACGATCAATGTCGGAATGATCGATCATCGTTGGACGACGGATCTTCTTCGTCGATTTCTCCTCGAAGCTCGGTGATGATGGTCGGTTTGAACGAATTGAACTCGACGATCGAATCGGCCTTCTTCGATATTTGCGGCATGGACGCGCTCGACGATGTGAATAAATTCGTCGAGAATAAATTAAGGTTCGAATACGGTCGATCGGGGAGGTGAGTCCGTGTGATTTATCGATTTTGCCTTGCGTGTGTGATTCTTGTCAAAAGTGCAAATGTAATTGTATGTATCTGTGTATATTCATACCTAATTACTGCTAGAAATGATCAGTCTTTCGATTAGGATTTAGATAAAGCGACCAATGACACCCAAAAAAGCAAAAAATAGGCTAACCGATCCAACTCCCGTAACATATTTGATCACCGATCGGTCAATCGTTGTCCTCCACGCTCTCTCGATCAGCGACGCACTGAAATGAAAAGGAACTTTGTTAATCAAAAGGAAGTAACTTCGTTTATCGATCAATTAAGGGAAACAGAAAAGGAAGCGAAGCCTTACCGTATAAAATTCGCAGCGAGGCGTATCGATGACGTTGATAATCGCCCAGGCTGATCGTGAGGAAATAATTGTTAATGGTGTTCAGATTCTTCTCGTCCGAAAATTCGTTATTAACTCGAAGCTCCTTTTCGCACAATCCCGATTGACGGAAGTTCATCCCTCGAACAACCCGTCGGAGGATTCTCGTTGCCGAATCGACGGATGAAACCAGTCGCGTTTCCAATCTGACTCTGAATCCTCGGCGATCCGGTCCTTGACGAGGTTTAACCTGAAAGAAGAAAGCACATCGTTATTTACATTATACAGTATGACACACATAATTAGGGGGGTCGAAATACCATACTCAATCCCGAGGAACCGAAAGGAGTCACCAAAATAACGTTGATATAGATATCTAGATCTAGATGTTTATGTAATAGATATCTAGATCTAGATGTTTATGTAATAGATATCTAGATCTTTGAGATATAGATATCTATATCTTTTAAGAAGCCAATATGTATATCTACATCTATATCAATATTTTTGAGCTTCGAGATACTGATTTGAGGTATAGATTTTTCATCTAGCAGATTTTACTTTAAAAGTTTCAAATGTCCCCGCGTTCATGCTACTTATATCAAAATTCCCTTATTCAATAGTTTGCATCGTTTTTATATAAAATTTCTTTTGAGAGTGCCGATCGATTGCTTTCGCTGTTTCATTTTTTATTTTGCCGCTTTTGAGTGTCCACATGCTTTTTAAGTTCGCTGATGCGGTGTTAGATTGAGGCGAACTCGTGGTGGAGACAATTTGCTTTAAATTATGTAGATTATCGCGAAAGATTCGGAATTTGGTGTTTTGCCAAATCTATATCTCATATCTATATTTATCTATATCTTTTCTAGATATAGATATGAGGTACATATCTATGTATGTCCATATCATTTATCAAAGTCTTATCTACGCTACACCCAAACCAGAAATACAGATAAGTGGTACTTACCGAATAAATAATATCGTAACTCGTCGAGTTGATGATCCAGAAGCGCCAGTAGGCGGTGTTCGAACCGTTCGGTTGATCGATCAGAAGATACGCAACGTTGTATAACGTGATATAATTGAAAGCGAACACAGTACCGGTCGTCAAGGCGCTCAATCGGCCCAAGTAATTGTCAGGTTGCTGGCGTTGTTTGTCCGAAAATTCGCAGTAGACGCGAAGCTTCATTTCGCACACTCCAGATTGCCAAAAATTCGTCATTTCCACGACGTCGGCCGAACCTCGTGTCCCAGTCGACGAATGAAACCGGTAGCGTTTCCGATTTGCCTCTCTGGATCTTCTGCGAAATCCAGTCCTTGACGAGGTTTGACCTGAAAAGAAGAAAGCACATCGTTATTTACATTATGAAGTATAGTATGACACATATAATTGGGAGGGGGGGGGTCGAAGATACTATACTGTACTCAATCCCGAGGAACGGAAGGAAGTCACCCAAACCATAAATACAGATCACTGGTACTTACCGAGTAAATAATATCGTAACTCGTCGAGTTGATGATCCAGAAACGCTAGCTGACGGTCTTAGAACCGTTCGGTTGATCGATCAGAAGATACGCAACGTTGTCGAATGTAATATAATTGAACGCGTACACAGAACCGGTTGTCACTGCGGTCAAGCGTCCCAGGAAATTACCAGGTAGCGGAAGTCGATTATTGGACCATGGTGCTTGTCGATTTGTCGATGACGGCCGTGCAACCTATCGTAGGCTTGTTGTTGGCCTTAGGCAATGCGGTCGGTAAGAAAGGCGATCCCTGGAAGAGGACAACCATAATATTAAAGGGGCATGAAATAACTCTGCTGGCGCCAAAATAGCAGACATAACGGTAATACCGGATGAGTTGGCAAAATAACTGCTTACATCAAATTCACACCAAATTGTGCGCGCTGGCGCCAGCCAGCTGGCGGCGAGGGTAAAAAACGACGCTTTTTGAAACGAAGAAATGTCTGCTGGCGCGCGCTGGTAGAGTTGTTCATTCCCCTTTAAAGCATGCATAGTAAATCAAGCAAAGCACGACTTACCGGACGCCCTGTACAACGCTTGAAATGTCCACTTTTGAATCCTTTGGCCGATTTCGACAATCTGAAAATATGATTCAAAATTGATGGATTTTGGAACTCGGTGCTAAAAATTCGATTCATCAAAAAACGAAAAGAAATACAAGAAGAAAAAAGAAAGAGGTAAAGAGAGGGAAAAGAAAGAAACAAAAAGAACGAAAAATTAAAGAACGAAAAGGAAAAGGAAAAACGGCTCTTTCTCTTTTTATCCCCATTCTCCTTTCTTTTTTTGCCTTTTGTCTTTCTCTTCTTTCTGTCTGCCTTGTTTCTTTTTCTTTCCGTGTTCAACAGAAGTTTGAGCGGCGAAAAAAAAAAGATTGGAAAAGACAGGAAATGGAGAGAGAAAAGAAAAAACAAAGAGAGAGAAAGTTCAGAAAAAGAAACAAAAACAAAGAAACGAAGAAATGAACAAGCAAAGAAGAAATTTAACGATAACTGAGTAGGCACTTACTCCTTTCTGGGCACACGTTCACTCACCTGCTCTTCACTCCGACCTTATTCTTCTCCTTCGACGTCGCTGCATCCGATCGCAGCCGTCGTCGTCACGTACTTGTGCACTTTTTCTGTTTTCGTGGACAGAGGAGCTGCGGTCACTTCCATAATCATCGATTGATCGTTTGGTCCACACTTTCCTCGACGTCGTCCGCCGATTTGAGTGTGGGCGGAGCGTTGTCCAAGTCCGGTCGGTCGACGTCGTACCAACATTGGGATCCGTCGGTCGAGTGATCGTGGTCGATTTCGAAGCGTCCTTTGATCGTTTCTTTGGTTCGATCGATTTGGATTTGGCCTCGGGCTTTTCTTTGTCCTTCGTTTTTCGCTCTTGAAAGCGAAGTAAAAAAATGCAATGTACATTCATAGACAAGAAATTTCGGGCATCACTTACCAACTCCATTCACTTTGATTTTAACTTTCTTCGTTTCTCCAACATTCTAATTGCTGACTGTATAAAATTCGGGCCGTCGAGTCCTCGATTGATCCGACCCGTTTCCGCTTCGTTAATACGCCGAATATATTTTCCGAAATATGAAATCGCACGAACGTATATAAACGAAAACTCCCGATCTTCTCAAACGATCAATCACAGAAGATCGATCAATCTCCCAAAATCTCCTCTCAAAAACAGAAAATCCTGAGAGAACGCACATGAAAATATCACCTATATCATATTTCCTCGTTTCTCGACGCGCAACCGTTTCGTGCCTGCGGATCAGGCGCGAAATTCAAATCTTCCGTTTGAGGATTCCACGGAATCCGCAACACTGACCACCCAATTCCCGATTCGTTCCGTGGTGTTTGTTTTGTTGCATTTTTTACCGCCGATTTCGGGCATCCTTTTGATTTATTTAGGGCCTTTTTCGGTGATTTGCAAATCAACAGCAATTTTGATACATATTTCAATAATCATTAATTTTTCTTTCTTTTTGTTTCTTCTTTTTTCTCTCTCTCTCTACCTCTTTCTTCGTGTATTCCATTTCGTTTTTGGTCGATCGAATTTTTAACACCAAGTTCCAAATCGATCAATTTTGAATCACATTTTCAGACTACCGAAATTGGCCAAAGGATGCAAAGTTGGACGTTTCAAGCGTTGTACAGGGCGTCCGGTAAGTCGTGATTTGCTTGATTTACTATGTATGCTTTAATATTATGGTTGTTCTCTTTCAGGGCTCTCCGTATTTACCTACCTCGTTACCAAAAGGCAACAACAAGCCTTTACGATAGGTAGCACGGCCGTCGTCGACAAATCGACAAGTACCAAGGACCAACAATCGACTTCCTCAGCCTGGTCATTTTCTGGGTCGATTAAACGCCGTGTCGACCGGAGCCGTGTTCGCTCTCAATTATGTCGCGTTCGAGAGTATCGCATATCTATTCGTCGATAATCCGAACGGTTCGACACCGCCAACTGGCGATTCAGAATCATCAAATCGACGAGTTACGATATGATCTATTCGGTAAGTCTGATCTGTATTTCTGGTTTGGGTGGCTCCCTCCAGTCCCTCGGGTTTGAGTATAGGATC
>JAQGCW010000088.1:0-16815 GCA_034700065.1 Mesodorylaimus bastiani | reverse complement strand
TTTTTTCTGCATTTTTTTCCAGACCCGCCCGATTTCCCCGTAAGACACGCGCTATTTGTGAAAATTTCGAATTCCGAACATTCGCTCGACTAAAGGTCGAAAGTTGGCAATTTATTATCTGGATCACGTATTTTCTACAATGTTCTTCAATATTCAAATTTGAATTTCGAAGACGACAACGAAAAGGAAGAGGAAAATGAACGACGAAAGCAAATCCGCGACTCAATTAGTAATTCGACGGGAAAAATTTCGAGAATTTTCCCGACGATCGACGACGAGGAGGTGGTGGAAATTTCTTCTTCGTCCTAATTCGATCTTGGTCGGGATGATTATTGTCGGGTGCTTATCGATCGGAACCAACGCGGAGGCGATTACGCATAGTCCGGATTGTTCGGCGAACGTAAGTTCGCCGACTGTGATCAATTTTTGTTTTTCTTTAATCGCGGCCTTGCTTCGTGTTTCAGGATCGTTTGAAATGTCGAGTAGAAGAAGGTAAGCTATTTTATTCCCTGGAGACGTCAAATTTTGCACCTATACGGGTTGTTAGTATCTTGTTTTCCTCATTACCTCCGGATCTAATGGGACTCGTTGGCGATTGGCTAATTTTTCTTTCTCTTCCTCCACATAATATCGATCTATCGTGCGCGCGCATTTCAAAAACAGAATGCATATGCACGAGAGAACACTCCATGGGGGAATGGGAATGATAAAAAAAGGAACTTTCGACCCGAAGACTGAGGCGAAAAACTATAAGCTCATAACGAAGGTCAGCGAAGGAGGCGAGGCGAGCTCGTTTTGACGTAGTTGATCTTCTTGGCTTCTCCAAAAAGAACGAGAACAAGCTACTGTATCGGGGACATACGGACGTACAAGGATAGTAATCCGTGCAGGAAGTACACGACGGGCCCAAGAGGGTAATATTAGCAGTTTCGTGTTGCTCGTTATTGAATTCTTAACTAGGAATGCACCTTTGTCTTTCGGATGATATTTTTGGAACACTGGTCCGTAGGTAGGAGAGGGGGAGGATTTCGAGAAATCCTCCCCCTCTCCTACCTACGGACGGAAACGAATGATCAAAGGATCATCGATCCAAGTGGGATGTCACACCGTCTGATTCCTACCTACCCAACTCCAAGATGATGATCCCTGGGATACTGTGTGTCCCGCAGATCTAACTAGGGGGCGTTTTCCTGTCTCTCTCTGGAGGGAGTGGGCAAATCTAACTACTGCTTAGACTACCTGTCACATGAGCACTGGGGGATGCGACCCCCGAGGACCTATGAATTAAAGCTCCCGGACAGAGGATGTCGTGCTTTTGTGCTCAAGAGGGCGTGGTGCAAGAGACACACATTCTTCTCGCCCCTTCACTGATGGGGGTTCGGAAAATTGGATTCTCCTTAGTCCTGCCTTCCTTGCTGCTTTTAGTTTATCATTATGTGCTAACATCGAGGCGAGTATGCGTTTGAAAGCCGATGAGAACCTCGAGTCTTTGATCGATTTTTTTCTGCTTCTTCTTCATCATACTGACCTTATCGATAGGAAAAATGGAAACTTCGGAGAGAGAGAAATCTTTCTTTCACGCGCGAATTAGTCGCGAAATATAATTGCTCGGATGCGTGAATAATTACGTTGATACCTCTTTTTGAATATTTCATGGGGGGCGTCCTAGATTGGAACATTTCTTGCCCGCCCTACTTGGGACGAAAAATATCACGCTTTTGAGAAATGTCGCCTCATGTGGGGAGGAAAGGAGGATTCTTCTGGACTCCTCGAAGTAAGGACTTCGGGGCTTCCCAACAGCTCTCTTCCTTTGACGGAAGGTGGGAACCGGGGCAGGGTTTCTTGCCCGAATGGATGGGTCACCAATGTCCGTACGTAAATGATGAGCGAAAAATATCTCGGCGAGGGCAGGAGGGCGTACGTGCAGATTTTGTATAATTATGCCAAATGAAGGGTAGAGTTTGACTTTATGAGTTGCAGGGGTTAGTGGCAATGGGATCTCTCCCTGGGTACAAGTTAAGTGGACCATGGAAACCAAAAGGCAAAGCGATCCAAGTGATCCAAAGAGCCGCTGATCGTGAGTCTAACAGCGCATAAATTCGATTAAGCTTCATTACCAAGAAAAAATTAAGCAGCAGGTGTTTTTTTTTTAACTGACACTCCCGATAAGGCAGCTGATAAGGTCCCATTTCTGATTAGGCTCTTTTGTGCCATCACGTGTGGTGACAGAAACTGAGACTCGTTTGCCAAGAGAAAGAGAGAGAGATCCAATTCGACTCGAGCAAGGCGAGAGGAAGGTTTTTTTTCTGGGCCCTTTCCTTCGACAAATCGTAATGAGATGTTAGCCAAGAAGGGGTAATGAAGTCTTTGGAGGGGGAAGGCGCTGGTGTCTTTCTATGGCCATGCGGTTTCTGAGACGTTGTCATTTCCCGGAAACAACACATAGAATGGATGGAAGGGGTGCAGGTGTCTTTCTTGAGATGTGGATTAGGTGGAGATGGGGGTCTGGGGTCTGGGTGATCAGAGGGTCCTAGGGGGCTGATCAGGGACCCTTCCATCTGTGGTGATCCTTGTGCGCTGATTGCAAGCTACGATGGGCTTCTGTCGTGACTGGACCCTTCCAAATGACCTTCGGGACTTTTTCACCGGCCTGCTGGACCTGTCTATTCATCTACTGGACCTATATAATGACCTACTGGACAATCCAAAGACCTACTGGACCTGTCCATTGACTAACTGGACCCTGCACCACTCCAGTGACCTTGCTGAACACTCCCATGGGTTCCTGGACATCCTTAACACACTATGTGTAGCAGGACCAAAACCTCTGGACTCGATGATCCCATGTTCCTCCTTCAGGTATCTGCGCGGCCAATCCTCAATCGGACGATCCACCGTCGGCTCCGTACGATCTCCGCGTATCGCCGTATCTGATCACGAATCCGACTAGAAAACCGGACGCTTTCCAATTATGGGTGAACGTGAGCTGGAGGCCCACTTACGAAAGTGAGTAGTGCACATAGCTTTGTTGCTTCCACGCATCAAGAAAATAGAGTTCAAAAAAGTGCAAAAATCGCGACACTGCTCGGGATTGAACCCTCGTGTCAGCATGGATCAAAAGTCCGAAGGCTCCGATCGACCAAAAACTTGGAATGATGCGCTCTTCGGTTTTGCAGGCGACATCAACAAAACGCAAGGTTTCGAATTGACAGTAGTCGACAAGGAAAACGATCGCCAATGGTGTTTCACATTCGTTTTGGACGAGGCGAAATGGGAAGAGAAGGATCGACACGAATCGGTAAGGAGGATCCACTAAAGTCGGAGGATCCACCGCGTATCTATCCGGGAGAACCGGTTACAGTAACCCCAAATCCATCCTGGATGGATTTGAGGAAGGATTTGAGGAGGAAGGAAATATGGATTTGAGGAAGAGTCCATCCTGGTACAGGGTGGACTTGGGGTTACTGTAACCGCTTTTGCAGAATGGATCCGCGGTGGATCCTTCGACAGACATTTCTCTATTTTTTCTTCGACTTGATCCACCTAACTGGTTTTCTTCTTTCTTTCAGACACGTTTCCGTTTCTCGACCATGGACAAATTCGATTACGCTCGAGCGTATCATTTCGAATTGCAATCCTTACCAAAACCGATGAATCGATCGATCGGACGGACACATTTGTCACAAGAGATCACCACGCCCGGACATCCTGGTAAGTTGAACATCTTCTTCCTTCAGCTTGTATAGCGTCCAAGCTGAGAGGGTCCTTATCTCGCCTATGTTTAGCACGTGTGTGTGTGCGCCGAGTTTTCACCGCCCTGAAAATTTGGTGCATACACGTTAAAACATGGACGAGATAAGTGCTCTCTCGGAAACAGGCGAGCCCCAGACGCTGAATTAAAAAAATGCAATATTGTGGTGCAATTGGTACGAGTCAATGTGTCGCCAAACTTGTCCGTGTCTTTTCTCTCGAGTCCTCGTCTTTCAATCGATTAGAAAACAGCGCTCAGAGCTCCGTGGTTATGTCATGTCATATTTTATTCTCGATCACAATATGTTTCTCGATTCTGCAGTGCACGTGCACATAATTGCATGTGCATTCTGCAGTGCAGTGCATGCGCATACACGTGATGTGCATGCACTGCAGAATCGAGAGCAAACAGAAATGCACATGCACAAAATCATGCACAACGCAGCACGCTACCCCTTGACACAAATCGCACAACACATCCCCGCCCTGATTGCAAAGAGCCAAAAAGCACTGGCATCATTTTTCACTCCCCTTTCTCCAATTCGACCAAAACGCAGAACGTACTTTGATGGAGCATTTGAGTCGAGCGGGCTATTTCGGTAAGTCCTACTACCTTCATTAGCTGCTGACAAAGCGCGAAAGGGAGCACTCACTCGCACGCTGAGTGACGTCTTTCCATTTGTCGGAGAGGAGGGCGTTGTTTCTTTGCTTTTTTTTACTCTAACCTTCGTTTTGCAAGATCGGAATTCGTTTATGTAAAAGCGGGGCTTACTGCGTGTGCAGTTTTGAAAGTCTTTATTTTTTGTCGGAGGCTTGCGGCTTGCGTCAGTTTGGAATCCTATGTGCTAGTTAGGAGGCTTTTGATTTTGTTCACTGACAGTTTTGCACTGTATGTTTTTTCGGTTTAAAGCATCCTTTGTACTTGCACTATATTTTGTACTCACTTGTGCATACAAAAAGAAGCACTGTAAGCCTGCAAAAAGCAAAAAGTAAGAAGCAACAGATTGCATTCGCTGTAAATAGAAAAAGCGCAGGACTAGAAATGCACAAAACCAGAAAAACCCAATCACAAAGCCATTCGGTTCGCTCAAAGCACCATAAAAATTCTCTTTTTGGAGGTTTGCATGACATGTTTGTTTGCAGAGCTGACTGTGCCTTGCTCGGATTAAGCCTAGATTCACACACAACATGCAAAACCTTATCAGAGCAACCGATCCAGGTGAGAATGCAGTTTGGAAGCGACATTTAGTTTTAACAGAAATGTAGAGCCGAACAGAACTGTTCATGACACAAAATTTCACTCCATTTCGTCTATTCAGTGAAAAAGAAACGGTGGCATTCGAAAGTTTTGAGACACTGTACAATGTGCGCGCGGGTTTTGTGATTTTTCTAACAAAGCGCGGGGAAAAATTAAAAAAATGTTCACGAACAGTGCTTCAAAATGCGTTCGAAGGCGAGAAAATCCCAAGGACAAATTCTTGTAAAATAAAATCTGGTCAAGCAGAGGACAATAAAAATGCGCTGTTGGATCAAACATTCGAATTCCGCGCTGAGATTCGGCGTAAAAGAAGAGGCCCAACAGAGAAAACAATATCTTAAAATTTCAAGAAATTCTGTCCACCCAGCTCAAAAACGGCAGCGTTTCAAAGTTTCTTTTCGGGGAATGCTCAGGTTTGCTTGTTCCTATGACAAAAGGGCGGGATTCAAAAACGAACCTGCGTTATCAGTTTAGAAAGTGGGGAAAAAAGAACTTGCAAAAGAACTTGCAGTGAACAAACAATAATCCTTCAGGAAACTTGATGGTTGATCTCACATATAACCGCCGTAATTTCCAAAAATTAATTTGAATTCCCGCCTTTTTGGCATAAGAACAACCAACATCAGCATTCATTAAGTAGAAACTTTGAAACTTTGTGTGTTTTTTGACTGGGTGGACGAAATTTCATGAAATTTTCAGGAATGCTTTCTCTGTTATTAGTTCTCTTCGTTTTCACTAAATCTATGCGCGAAATTTGAAACTTGATTCTTCAGCGCACGTCCTCTACTTTGACAAAATTTTTTTTACATCGCCTTCGAAGCCAGTGTCGCAAACTGAATTTTAAATTTCCCACGCTTTGTTTCAAAACATTCAGATCTCAAAACTTTCGAATGCTTTCATTTTTTGACCTACAGACTGACAGAATTTCTTGAAATTTTCTGGCATGATTTATCTATTCGTCCTTTAAATTTCTGTCTTAAAAATGTGCGAAATATAAAAGTCATTTCTACATTGCATCTCAAATTAACCAAAACATTCAAATCCTCTAGCAGAGCTCTATCGTTTTATGTTTTGTATGGCCGCCGACTTATCATCAAATTTAGAGCAACCGATAAAAAAAAAATTCGTTTCTGACCCTACTAACATCCTGATTTCTTCTTCATTCAGAACCGGCCGAACCCGAAGAGACGGCGATCAACTACTGCTCGCACGGGCACAGTCATCCGCACGCCAGTCGCTGGGTGGCCGCCTTCCGTATCTTCTACGTCCATCCGAAAGCGCGATCGATCTTCGTCGAATTCATCGGCGCACCGCCGCAGTATTGTTTCGAAGAATACGAACTACGATTAATTGATACGACAACGCCGGACATGCATTTGATCGTGCAACAAGCGCAAATATACGCCAAGGATTTCGTGCACGAAATGCACGACAACGTTTCGGTGGCGTTCGGTAATTATACGTTCAACAATGTCAGCGTGGGAATGTACGATATCGGGGTAAGTTCGTTTGTTTTATTGGTGTGTTTTGGGAATTCTTTTAGGGGGTGTTTTCATGTTTTGTGGGGCTTATTTTTGATATTTACATGTTTTGGGGGTGTGTTTTTGTGTTCACATGTTTTTCGGGCTTTGTGGTTTGGCGTTTACAAGTTTTTGGGGTTGTTTACACGTTTTTCGGGGTTTTTTGTTTTTTTTTACATGCTTTTGGGGGTTTGTTATGGATGTTAACATGTTTTGTGATTGATTGATAACGATAATGATGGATTTTTTTTAATTTCAGTTAGTCCCGATGGCTTTTTCGAAAGTGGACAAGCGTTGCTTATGCCCGTTGAAGAATCGAATTTGCACGTGCAGCGTATCGATTTACGATTATGTGGAGATGCCCGGTGAGTGATTTTTCTGATCTTTGACTTTCTTGGTCTTGCGATGCTTTGGCTTCGAAAATTATGAATCAATCGATCGATCTGTTTTTCAGCTGCTCCGACAATCGCCACACCGGTGAATCCGTGCGATCTACTGCCACCGATCAAATTCCCATTCGATTGTCCTACGAACGGAAGTAAAAGTGGATCGGAGATTGGCGACGAGTCGATTAGCGAAAATCCATCAAGGAAAGGGGTCGTCTTGGTTTGTCTGGTCATCGCCGCTTTATGCGCGATCGCCGCCATTATCGCCATATTATTGTGTTATTACCGACGGTACAAACGGAAAGGTGAGTGAAGTTTGAGGAATTTGGTACATACTGTTTTTATGGTTCATGCAGTTTATACAGTTTATGCTTATGCTCAGTTTATGCTTAGCTTAGCTTAGTTTATGCTTATGCTTCAGCTTATACAGGACTTTTCGAGCTCTAGAACTTTCATGTTGAACACCTTTTGAACATTACTGACAGTTCGCCCAGCAATTGTAAGTTTGAAGCTTGTATTAGCTATGCAGGTACTTATGTAAATGGTACTGTTGGTACTGTATGTATGGTACTGTAAAACTTTACACCTACACCACTACAGGAAACCAGGGCTAATTTTCTCACAACACATACAAGTATCTTCCTAACAAACATCACCCTCTTCTGTCAGTTCCCCCCGCCTCTTTTTATTCGAAAACCAACTTTGCGAACTTGAATGAAACTTTATGAATCCTTTTATCTTTTCTCCAGGCGCCGCCCGCATGTATTTATTACCGATCAGTCAAACGGATATGGAGACGACGACGAACGGAACGTTGAGTCGCGAAATGAGCATGGTCATACGTCCGCTCAAATTGACCTTGATTTATTCGCACGATTGCCCGGAATACGAACGCGTCGTCCGTGCGCTGGCCGATTATCTCAACGGTCAATGTTCGTGCGAGGTACGAGCCGATTATTTATGCGCTAGCGATATTGCCGCCAATAAATTCGATTGGGCGTACAAATCGATCGTGGAAGCCGATCGAGTGGTGGTTTTAAATTCGTACGGCGCCTATGTACGGTATCAAGCGAAATTGGTACAAAATCAATCGACTGCGACGATCGGTGATCAACAACAGACGACGATGGCTGTGGAACGAGCCGATCCGAATCCATACGACGATCTGTTCCTGTTACAATTGGATTTGTCCAGTCAAGAAAGTCGAAAGAATCAAGGAATTACGAAAAAGTTCATCTCCGCACGTTTCCCGTTCACGTCGGACGAATACGTCTTGCCGCAAGCCAATCCGTACGTACGCTACGAACTACCCAAACATTTCCGTTCGTTCATCATCGATCTACATCGATTGGCGTTATTGGGCGGATTGGAGGACGACGCGGAGAACGAGACGTCGATGCCGGCGCAATTGAAACGAATCAACAAGGACGACTATACGAAATCCGTGGAAGGACAACGATTGTGCGATAGTATCGACGCGATGAATCGTCTAATTCGCGAACGACCGGATTGGTTCGAAAGTTTACATATTCGGAGAACTATCGCCGCTGCGCCAAACAACGATTTATCGACGACGAATTGGTCGACATCGAATCGAGCGCCCAACGCACTCGCAACGATGCCGACATCGACGACGATATCGAGCGGTGTACCGGAGTCAATATCGACGACGAACGGCGATCATCGTCTACCGGCAGCGGTGCAAGAGGACGAATCGAATTCGCCTTTACTCGTCAAATCGATCATCGCCGATCCCAATCATCGTCATCGTCGCGAGATGGCGGAGAAAAATTTTCGACACGACGAAGCCATGACCAAAAATTCGGTGGATTCGATGGATTCGGGCGTCGGCGTTTCGTCGTCGAATAATACGAGAATGGCGAACGGAACATCGTCGATGGTCAGCTCCTATTCGCCGCCCAAGAATAATTACAAACCTGCTGGCGTTGGTGGTAAATCGAACGGAATGATCGGCAACGGTAAGGGTGGTGGCGAGAATGATCAACAGAGGCAGCGATTAATCACATAAAGTACGGGGTGAGTTTGCTTTTTTATCATGATATTTCTTCTTTGATGATAATACCTCGTCGAGGTGTAGAATTTCACGGGATTTGAATGCTGCTTTAGGAATGTTTGTGTGCGTTGAAGAATTTTTCTTTACATTACGATGATGTGCGTGGTTTTTTGTGTCTGATTGGCTGTCTTCTTTCTTTTTGTATGTCGGATTGATGGATCTCAAATGTTTTGTGTTTGTGCGTCTTTTTTCCTCTCGGATTTGATACAGTTTTGTTCTTTTCGTTTGGATTTGATATTTTGTGTTCGTTTATTTTGGATTTGACCAGTTTGTGTACTTTTTCTTCTTTTGGATTCATATTTTGTGTTCTTCATCGTCGGGATTGATACTTTTGTGTTTTTTACTTTTGGATTGATATGGTTCTTGTTTAAAACTTTTTTGGACAGATATTTTGTGTTTTCTTTTTCATTTGGTTTGACATTTTATGTTTTTATGCGGTAGGGCTATTTACTATTTTTACTATTTTTATGCGATAGGGCTGTAGAGTACTTTTCGGGGTTTATATGGGCTGTGGGTACTAAATTGGGGTTTCGGGGTTGACCACCCTCCAGATCAGGACCCCAGGGGGTAGGTCTGGGATAATTAATTAATTACCTAATGGGAGTTCAGGGTCACTCAACGTAGGGTTTGGGTATTTTATATTGAATTAAGTTTTTTTTTTAATTCGTCATGTTTGTTCGTCTCTTAAAAAGTAACCTGTACATTGTACATCTTTTTGAAAAAGCGGGTTCTTTCTTTTCTTTTTTTTAATTTAAAACTCAATTTAACCTCTCCCGTTGTTCTTTTTCTTTTTGGATTCTAATTTGATCGAGGCAATCGTGTCTTTCCTCGTTTTGATTTCTTTTGTAATCCTCGATAACTGTGTGTGAATTTATTTCGTTTGTTCACAATTATGCTCATTTTATCACTACGTAAATAATTTTAAAATTATTATGGGATCCTGAATCCCCAAATTCATCAAAAAATGGTTTAAATTTCTCTCAAACTTTTAAATTCCATGAATCCCGACACATAAAATTAAAAAAAGGAACTTAGTGAAATACATACAAAAACCAAAAAATATCGCTCGCCGCAACAGAAAGCTTGATCTCTGATCATGGAAATTTGAAACACATTACGAGTACATACGATTTTCAAATTCGATAACGCTCAAGTAACTAAAATAATTTCGGTCGCGGAGTAAATTTAAAATACTGTAGAATAAAAGAAAAAAAACGAACTTAAGGAATAAGGCAAGAGAGAGAGAAAGAGATGTGCAATATTTTAGAATAGAGAAAGTCAAACCCTGACACGACGAAAACACATACCTGCATTGTCTTTGAATTGTTTCAATTGCCATTCGTCGCCCAATTCTTGTCCACCACGAATTCGTTGACATTGAACGTTTGGTCCATCGATGTCAAGACGACGCATAAAATCGGTCCGGCGGGAAGATGACTGAAAGAGATACAAATGTGTTATGGTATACCCAACCGAGAGCAATAACAAATTACATGTCCACTTACCGCGGAGAAACTTTCACAACGCGCGCCAACAATAATTTTCCGGATGGCAAATTATTAATATGCTCGGATAAGGTGTTCCTGAAAAGGGAAACGAATTAAAAATTTAGTTTAAATCTCAAACTTAAACTTCACTAAACTAAAACTTGAACAAAACAGTCGATTACTTACAAATCGTTGCTCGACGCGGCTCGAGGTATCGGTCGAACACCGAACAACGTACATTCCATGCCCATATACGGATAATCGAGATATTCCTCGGGCAAGGTACGCAACGATTCGATCGGTAGCCATTGTTCGTTGCCATAATCGACATAGCGAACCTGGAAATTTTGAATTCGATACATTACCGGAACTTTGTAAGAAAAAGGAAATACAAAGAAAAAAATTCGGAGACACTTACGTGAGCCACGGCGTCCTGATGTCCAACATCGATCACTCGAGCTCGATAATATCGATCGTCGTCCGTGAATCTCGAGGCCACCAATTGTCCGACTTTGGGCCACGTACCGGCGTCCAAGCGATACGCATTGTCGTTGCTCTCCAATAATTCGCTGAAACAAAAAAAATTAAGATCAAGAAAAAAGAAGCAAAAAGACAACCAAATTCGACCCACTTCATCGTATTCATGGCCTCCACGTATTTCTCGATCGGTTCGTAACAATTTCTGGCGTAGATCGGATCTGAAAAATCAAGCAAGCGATCTGATAAGTCATAAAGAATAACTAAACAGAAAACACTAAACTAAACACAAGCTTCTAAACAGAAAATTTGTGAACTCACCGGTCTCGATTCGTTGATAATCGCCGATTCCTTTGCGGAAATTCACCGAGAATCGACAACAATTGAACCATTTTTGCACTTCGACCACAATCGTATCGCCTTGTGCGGGCGGGCGCAACGTAGGAATTTCGGGACCGAAGCATAAGAAATCCACGTTCAAATTCATTGCGGCCTCGTCGGGCGTTGGACTGTCATTGCCTAAAAACAAAAAAACAGAACATTATTTCAAAAAAGACGAAGAAAAAAAAACAGAACTAGATCATATAAAAGACGAAGAAAAACAGACTTTGTCACACAAAAGATAAAGAAGAAAAAAACAGAACTTGGTCACATATAAATGAAAAAAAAAACAACTTGGTCCCACAAAATATGAAAAAAGCGACTTTTACGACGACTACTTACGTTCTTGAATCTGATTTTGTAGCGATTGAGTCGTTCGCTCCCAATTCGTCAACGTCTTGGCCAACTTATAACGTACCAATTCGCCATTGACGCAAATCTTCTCCGTGCCTCGGTACATGTAAACCAATAGACCGTACGGTTCGCGTCTGAAAGAGCAAAATTCTTCTAATTAGTAGAAGAAGCATTTAGGAAACAGAAAAAGTACTCACTTATTCATGACGTATCCGGTCAACGGTCGATCGCCGTCGCATTGCGATTTGAATCGGACGAGCGCCTCCTCGGACCATCGACCGAAACTGGTGGCCGTTCCTTCTTCTTTCGGACGCGTATCGAACAGACGACATTGAATCGTCAAGGCGGGAACTTTGCAGAACCTTAAAGAAGAAAACGACCAACAGATTATAACAACAACAAAACATTTCTAAACTGGTTTCTTACCGTCGATCGATCTTCCAAACGGCCGTCGCCGATACCCAATATTTGGCACCGATATCGATCGTACGAATCTGCGCCTCGTACCGATTGACGCCGCGCAAGTGCGATGCGCCGGCGGCCGGACGCCACCCGACGACCAGCACACGTTCGAATGGAGTGGACGATTCGTATTCGCTCGCTCGCAAATAGCACACACCGTATCGATCCAGTTTCGTACTCACATCGTCGTTGCAATCGTTCTCGTCGAACAGCGGCCGTCGATGTATCTCCTCGTCGTAGAACTGTATCAGATCCTCTTCCAATTGTGCGAATGCGGCCGACGTGACGTGCGATAACGGTTGGACGTAAAAGGCGTCCGGCGATTCGACGTGACGCACGTAAAATCGAACCGTCCCATCGTCGCCGTACGTAAATCGACCCGGTGGTACGCGTGTGCCAACCACGAAGATTTCGTCGCCTGAAAAACGAAAATGCGAAAGAATTTTAAGATCGAGGTTAAACAAGCACGCAAACACGGACATAAAATCGGAGGTAAAAATGAAAGTAAGAGAAAAGAAAATGCTTACCGGAACTCGCCGTATCCGTACTCATGAGATTATCCGAATGCGAAACCGTCGTGGAATCACTAAAGCTGACCGTACTCTCGTGGGCGACCGTTTGGACGCTGCAATCGTAGCGAATTTGAGCCTAAAAATTTACAAAGAACAGTCTTTCAATTAAACAGAATGTAAAAAATTAAAATGTTGATTTAATTAAGACGTAAAAAAACAAGAAAAACGCTTACCGGATTCAACGGAGCAACCGCCACTGGAGGAACGTTCGAGTCGAATCGAGTTTGTTGAACCAAGGACGCACCGTTTCTCGCGTTGTTCGACGTCGACGGCACGTTCGATTCGATCGAGGCGAATTCCAAATCGGGCAACGATGATAATAAATCGTCGGGCGACGTCGGGGCGGGCATCGACGAAGGCGGCGGCGGCGAGACGATTTGCATACGATCCACACTGGTCACATCGGTGAAAAGCGAAGCGGCGCACGATTCGCCCGTAAAATATTCGGGCGATTGGGGCGGCGGTGGCGAGGAGCCCAAATCGATCAAGGAAACACCTTCGTCGTCACCATCTCGATGATTATGATGATGATTCGTCGATCCATTCGTGATCGCGTAACTGGTCGACGGTAAGTGCGACGGATCGGCGGGCGACGCCGGTGTCAATTGACGAATATCCGTGGCCGATGCGCCCAATGCCATATTCGTCACGCTGCTTCTCGCCGAAAACGAACGTTCCATATCGACCGAATTCGCCAACGTTCCGTGTTCATCGTCGTCGAGATCGGAATCTGTAAAAAAAAACGAAAAAAATTATGGCAGGGTTAACAACAAGAACGAAAAAAATATGACAGAGATAACACAGAACGAAAAAAAGAGAGATAACAAAACAACGAAAATAGAATTTAAAATCGAGAACAAGCCACTTACCGGCGATTTCCAAAACTTTCTCCAAAGCGTTCTCGTATTGTCTGAGTAAGGAATATTTGTCTTTGATTTCTTTGGCTAAATTTCGCAATTCCGCATTGTCCGCGGTGTTGATCGATTGTTCCGCCGAATCGAGGACGGCCGCCGTGATCGCGCAAAGCTAAAAAAATCGAAAGGCTCTATTTAGATCGAAGTCTACAATTAAAAGATTTTCGCAATTTCGTTCATTCAGGCAGGAAAGAAACGACAGTTTTTGAAAGACTGTGATCAGGATTGAATGTTCCTTTGACAAAACGGTGGGAATTTCAAAACATTACTTCAGGGTATTGGCCTCGAAAAACGACTTTGCAAACGTAAGTATAGAAAAACATCATGTTTTTGTAAAGACAAGATGTTTTTCGATTCCTAATTTGAAAATTTGCTTTTCGAAGCGGGTAGTAAAGTAAATTTTTGAATTCCCGCCATTTTGTCACAAAAACAATATTAAACCTAATGGAACCACAGAAAACATTTCAAACGCTGCCGTTTTTGAATGGATGAACGAAATTTCGTGAAAATTTTTGGTTAGGTTTAGCTGTCAGTCCTCTACCGCTTTTGAAATTTTAATTAAAAATCGATAACTTACCGCAACTGCGGATTAAAATTCATAATTTACAAAAAAGTTTAACCATAAATTAATCAAAAAATTTAAGAAAACAAAAAAACAAAAAAATTTAACTTACCTCGTTAACCTCGTTGATCACATTGTCCCGTAAGGTAATCACAATATGAACTCGATCCCGACATCGACGAATTTGTCCGCTAAGTTTCTCCTTCAGCGCCGAAAATTGTTGGGAAGGCCTGAAATTTTTTTTTCAAAAACGCAAAAACTTTTCATAAAAATTTCACGAAAAACTTAAGAAAAATCTTTTGAAACTTACCGAGAATCCGCCATTTGATGAATTTGTTGAGTAATTTGATCAATTTTGAAAGAAAATCATGGTCGAAAAAGTTTGCAGAAGTTTGCTACTTTTTTTTGCGGAGAGAGCCTTGTTTCACTGAAGTTCTGAAATTTTGGTAAAATAGAGTTTCAGATTGAACTTGATCGGCAGATTAGGCTTGGAAATTAATCAGTTGACAAAAGTCGATGCATAATTCCTTGGTAACAGTTTTCAAAAATTGATTGACTCAAAAAATTCTGATTTATTCGACAAAAGCGCATTAAAACAGAAACTCATTTTTACCGATTGTTCAATTTCCGGCGGGATTTTTCAGGCCGATTTTTTTCACGATCAGATCAGTTTGTTCGATCAAAAATAAAAAATGTTCAAAATCGATTTCGATGGTGATCAATCGTGATTTAGACGATTATTTTCGCAAATTGGACAATCAAAATTATTTTTTCGTCGATCGATGAACGAAATTTTTCGATTTTTGACATTTTTGTATTTGACTTTCGCCGATTTTTCGAATTTTTCGAATTTTTCGACGATTTGATATTTTTTTCGGAGAACCGTTTTTGGAATCGATTGAGAGGTAAGTGTTTGCATACTTTTTATATTTTTTTTGTAAAATTTTGATTGATCGATTAGTTTACATATGCCGAAATTTTTTTAAATTTGAGATTTTGATCCAGGCGATAGTTCAGTTCAAAATTTTCTAATTTGAAAAAATTGGATATGTATTCGCGAAAACCTTCTTTTCAAATTTAAAAGTTTAAGAAAAAAAAGGAAAATAAATTAGGAAAAGTCCTAAGACTAAAGAAGAAATAAATTCATTCACTTCTTTAGTCTTCATATATTTTTTTTATATAAATCTCTCTGGCACGTACTAACATTCTTGCGTCGAAAACTTTCGATCGCTCATCGGTTCAAAAATTCACCAAAATTATGCAAGAACGAGAGAGACTAGGCTTGTTATTTTAAATTGGAATTCCATCATCGGCCTAGAAACGGGTTTATTTAGTGAATTTGGATAGAACCGGTTTTGTGGGGTGCTAGGTTTTGACTCCTCCTTGTGTTCACCCTCGTCGTCCAGGAAAGTTTGAGTGCCGAATTTGAGGAGTACGCGTATTCGTTGAGTGAATATTTCATTCGTCCGTTAGTTCGACTCGTTGCGTTCTCTTTCCTGTGTCACGCGCTCTTTCTGGTTGAATTGTGTTTGAGGGATCGAATTCGAGGAGGAGGAGGTAATAGGATCGATTCTCAGTTTTCGCGGTTGGACAATTAGCAGCCAAGGTCATCTTCCTCGGAACGGATCCCGATCGTCGTCTTTCATCCTCGTTGAGCTATGATTAGTTTTCGGTCGTTTTTGAGAATCGGATTGCTATGTCTGCATTCATTTTGAAAAATTTCAAAATGAATGCAGACAGATAGGAAGGACAGAAAATTTTTTTATTGTCCTGGTAGAGGAAACTGGTTTTCTCGAAAATTTCAGTCATGAGAATGCAATGTAGATCTTTTTAAATTCCATTTTTGACGATAAAAATATCTGACTGTCGAGGAGAAGAGGAGAGAAAGTACGAGAAGGTTTGGCGAAAACGAAAGTCGAGGAGCGGCCAATTTTTCGATTTTGAGGAGCAGTCGAAGTCGGCGAAAGAATAGTTTCATCAGGAATGAACGAGGGCCTAAAATATTCCTTCATGTTCCGATTGAAAATTATAAATGAATGATGATGAGAAATTTTTTGAAAACATGACCCGAGGGGACAGTTAGTTAGTTAGTTTGTTGTTGGGTTTGGCTTTTGGGTTTTTGGATTTTGGATGAATCAAATTTACGTTTTCGAATCGACGGAGTCCGGGTGTTCATTGTTATTATTATATATAGATTTCGGTTGTTACCGCGACCTGCTGTACCAACAATTCGGTTCATTTCCGTTTGTCAATACGCGTGGACAGGACGGTTTTTGATAGAAATATCGTCCACGAAATATCGGCCGGACAGGACAGGGGCAGGGGGAATTGTACAACAGAACATTGTGCATTCGCGCGAAATGGGCTCATTTTGGTTGTGAGTTTTCCTCTTCTCTTCTCTGGGTTTTACCTTCTCCTCTCGCCTACTCGCCCGCGCGCATGACTTTTGTACGAATGAGTTCACCCCCTCAGTCTCTCTTGTACAGTGCGTGTGTTGTCCAGAAATCAAAATGCACTGTTGTATGTGTATGTACTGTATGTGTCGAGCACTCAATATCGGTGCCACGTCGGTCCTGTCGCGTTCGTCCTCGCCCCCGCTGAAATCTGCCTCTCTCGGA
>JAQGCW010000087.1:0-16829 GCA_034700065.1 Mesodorylaimus bastiani | reverse complement strand
GCGAGAATCGATCGACCTATCCAACGCCGGCGAAAGAGTTCTGGGAGTAAGTACCGCGAATGAGATCGATTTCGGGGCAACTGACGTTTCGATTTGCTTCCAGACGCGAAGTCCTGCGAGCCAACGATCGGTATGTGGACAACGTGGGCAGTCTACGATGGGAATTGGCCGGTACCTTGCTGTTGGCTTGGATCTTTTGCTATTTCGCTATATTCAAAGGAGTCAAATGGACCGGCAAGGTCCGTCTTTGATCACTTCTTGTCCAGTTAGCCCCGAACTAACCTTCGGCCGTTATAGGTGGTCTACTTCACCGCACTCTTCCCCTATGTCCTCTTGCTGATCTTGTTCTTCCGCGGTGTGACGTTGGAGGGGGCCGGTCAAGGCATCGCTTTCTACATCACGCCCAATATGACCAAGTTGATGGAGGCGGACGTGTGGATCGAGGCCGTGTCGCAGATCTTCTTCACCTACGGTCTGGCATTGGGAGCGATCGTGGCGTTGGGAAGTTATAATCCCTACCATAATAGCATCGTCAAGTAAGGAAGTCGATGTTCGGCCCTGGTGTAAAACTGATCGAGTAATGAACGTTTTCAGACAATCGATCTTGATCTGTTGCATGGACAGCGGGACCAGTTTGTTCTCTGGTTTCGTCATCTTCTCCTTTTTGGGCTTCATGGCGGCCAAACAAGGAGTGCCCGTTGGCGAGGTCGCCGATCGAGGTGAGCTCTAGCTTGATCAAAATCAAGAACCGTCCGAGTTCGGGTGCAACTCGTGATCGAGTGATATGTATCTCCGATTCAGGTCCCGGATTGCTCTTCCAAGCGTACCCGACTGGAATTTTGGAACTGATGGGCAAACATTTCTGGTCGTGTCTGTTCTTTTTCATGGTTCTATTGGTCGGCATCGATTCACAGGTCAGCTCGAGCCCCCTCTACAGGATTCCTTGTATGTCATATGTTCAAACTGGAAGTCGGATTCTTTTTAGTTTTGCACAATGGAAGGCTTTTTCACGGCTTTGATCGACGAGTTCCCTCGACAATTGAGAGGCAAATATCGACGAGAGATCTTCATCGCGATCGTTGCCGTCATTTCCTATCTGATCGGATTGAGTATGGTCACTGAGGTGAGGCGCCTGGCCAATCCGATTTCTACCTCTAATATCAATCCAACTTCCGTCCAGCATTGCACTGCAAGGATCTCAAGAATCTAAATAAATCAAACACTTCAGGGCGGTATTTTCGTCTTTTCAATATTCGACTACTTTTCGGCCAGCGGTTGGTGCTTGCTGTGGTTGATGTTTTTCGAATGTATCGCTATCAGTTGGATCTATGGTAAGCCACCCAGTAGCTCTCTGTTCTTATCAGTGTGCTTGCAAACATCGGATTCGGTCGAGGAGGCCGCATCGAATCGACTGTGCTTATCTCTTCCGCGTCTGCCAAAAGTTGGACAACAGAATAATAGCATGTGGTCTGCCGTCGATGGAATGCAGCCATACGGAGATCTCCAGAACTCCCGAGATTCAATCGATATCACTCACAGTCGCACATAGAAAATTGACCTCTCAGCATTTTCAAAAATTTGAATTCGCGCCTAAACTACTCCTTGACCACTTATACCAAATTATCCCATGTGGGATGCGGTTTGCGTAAGTGCGGCACGCCCGGTGCATGGCTACGGCATAGTGGAGCCATGGCCCACTTTTATAATTTTGTTTGCACCTTTCTGAATCTTGAAAACGAGATTTAAAATTCGCCAAAATATGACTGCGGACTCTCGCAGTTGCGTGCAGTTTCCCTTTGATCAAAGGATTCGAGTGTTGTTTTGCAATAAATAGCCAGAGGCGGGAGACTCAAAATCGGCGGGTCATTATGCGGCGAAACTGTTGTAGGAGTGAACAAATGGTACGCACATTTGGAAGACATGATCGGCTACAAGCCGAGTATCTATTGGAAATTCTGTTGGGTATTTATGTGCCCGATCGTATGCTCCGTAAGTGTTCCCAACAAATAATCACTCGTCCCGAACCGAGGAGTAGAGACAGATCGTGCTGCTCGCTTTTCAGTTCGTGACCATCTTCAGTTTGGTCAAATACGAAGGTGCCGTCTACAATGGCACCGCATTACCTCCTTGGGCGCAAGGCGTCGGTTGGATGATGGCCTTGTCTTCCATGTTGTGCGTCCCGGTTTACGCCGTCTACATTTGGTTGGCGACCAAGGGCACGGCGCGAGAGGTTCGTATTTTCTTTAGGATACTCTCCGATTCTGATACCTTTCGATTAATAAGCACGGTATTCGTATTTCGTAGAAAATACGCTTGCTCGTACGTCCGGACGTGAACGTGAGAGCGTTCCGCGAGGGAGGCACCGAGGATCATTTCGGCGCCGAACAACGACGGCTCAGTCAACAACATCCCAACCATCCACCCGCGTACACCAAGACCAGCGCCTGATCAATATCATCGACTAATTAGGACGTAGAAGGTTTTTGCGTTTTGCATTTTGTATTCTATCTCTCTCTCTGCTTATATATTCGCTTTTCTCGAGAGCTGCTCGTCCCAGAAAAGTCACCGCGCGAATTTGAAGATACATAGACGCAGAAGCACACGCTTTTCACGAGAGCCGCTACATGTACCGAAGGCACGGAAGGCACAGCACACGGCTGAAGCTTACTACACAACCGGAAGTATGTACTCCGCTTTTTTGCACTTTTGAATTCTAGTTGGTACGGCTAATAAGGCCCGCCTTTGGTGTGTGTTACCCACTGTTCCCGAATTCTATAGATTTTGTTAGCAATAGGACAGTTTTGAAAATCGTTTGTGTACTTGCGTGTTTATGACGTCATGCGATCATCTATTTGAATACTATATTTTTGAAAACGTTTCTTCGCTACCTGAATGTTTGAAACCTGTATGATCATCCGCTTAGTTTTTCTGATTGTACGTTCTGACGTGGGCGCTGAAGACTCGACTAGTCGGAAACCGCATGGATGGGACTGCTCGCCGAAATTCCTTGACACCCGGAATCATCCGCCTCGAAGACTGATGATTCCGAAAAGAAGCTCAAATTGATGGGTTCGAGATCATCCACGCGTTGTGTCTGTGTTCTTCGGTTCTTTTTCAACTGCACTTTTTGTAATGATGAGCCGGACGGAGGTGTTCGCTGCTGACGCCACGAGTCGAATTCACTTCCGCCTTCCTCTTTGTGTCGGCCCTAATAACGATACTCCTACGGAATGAGGACATACCAAATTGGCCAGGCCTCCCAATCGGACGTACCAGGCGGCCCGATATCAATGGGAGTAGCATTTATGTTCAAAGCATATCATCATCAAATGCTAATAAGTCGACGATTCGGTGCCAAAGCCAATCACGCCACGCGAAAAACGGAAATACGATACGCATACCCTTCTGTACGGCCTTTGTCGAATATATCGATTCGTTCTTCTCCATTGATCGATCTCGATCGATCCGATCGCTTCCTTTTCACGATGGGTTGCAACAAAACGATTTCAAGAAACCGAACGTGCACATCTGTTCGCAACATTCCGTGGCGATGCCGCCTTTTCGCGTTTGACGTATGATCGGGTGTTGGTTGGATTCGTCTTCGAGACTCTCCTCGTTCCACGACGGCTTCTCCTCGTCCTTGGGCGAAATGGCAAGCTCGAATGCTTTGGCTCTGTCCGAGGGTGATACTGGAAAGGTGAACAGTCCAGGGTCAGACGGATTTAGGGACTTGGATCCAGGGTCAGTGGGCGGCGCCTCGGGGGTTTGGGGTCCGGATGGGCGGGGTCTGGAGGGGGACTTACGGAGGTTCCTCTTCGTATGGCTACCGGTCTCCAATTTGGAACCCTGTACGCATCCTTTGCAAATAGCCGTCACCATTTTCACTAATTTCGCCCCGCATAATCGCACCTTGGCGTTAGTGGCTTCCGCTTGATTCGTATTCCTCCACGTGGTGGCGCACATGATCAGTACGAGGACGAAGGACCATTTGGCCAATAGATAGCTACTACTACCGGTACGGAACAATCGGGGGACGGTGGCGGCACACGAGGCGGCGGACGTCGAGGATTGGGACGACGAAGACGGCATGGCGGTGGCTCTCTCGCTTCTAGGCCTTTGGCTAATCTGAAAGCAACCGGGGGTTCGCGGTCACAAGAGGCCACATTCGGGAGGCCCATTTCGGCGAGGACGACGAGAACGGATGCGGACGTTAAAAAGAAGGTGATCGATGGCCCAGTTTGTGTGGAAGCTGGTTCTAGCTAGCCCGGGCGGGGTCGGACGACGCTGACCGATCGTTCGAGCTGTTCCTACCTTAGATTCAGATCGGTTGATTTGCGTGCGTGCGAAGACCGAAAGGAATAACTGAAGGAACTGGATGACGATCTCTATTCGCAATCGACGGGCGGTACGAGGAGAGCGATGAGGAAAAAGATGAGTGCAAAGAGGAGGTAAAACCAAACTCGCCGACTCCTTCGCCACCACAACCATCGACGGATGGGCGTCAGCTCGAACCGAACCGACCCGACCGACAGACCCGTAGGCGTCGAGAATAGACGATCCCGATTTTATAGTAACTCCAATCAGTGCCCTCTCTCTCCCGCTCTCTCTCAGCCTCCTTCTTCTTCTCCCACCGTTTCCCCCTCCGGATTGATATTTGATGCCGGAGAGTTCGCTCTCTCTCTCCAAAAGCCGAGTAGAGAGATCTCTAGCCGGGACGATGAGGACCGAGGCTCTACTCTCTTCGGGAATCCAGCTTTTTCTATTGTTGCAAATGCATACGGGGCCTTTGGAAGGTTCGCACTGCCGAAGAGATCCCCCACCCCTCCGTCTTCTCCTTTACGTCTTCGAGCCTTATATGGCGAGGCAGAACCAGGACCCGAGTCCCCCATTAGCTTTTGTTCCCTAAGATCAGAAGAGCAACGGAGGAACCCGGGTTTTTTTCTTCTTTTCTTCTCCTAAATTGAAGGAGGTGGCGAGAAACGGTCTCATTATCGGGAGGTCTGTTCGTCGGTTGGTCTCTTCTTCTTCTTCTTCTGGGCTCGAGTGCGATCAGTCCGGATCGAGTCAGAGAGCAGGCGTCAGCCAGACAGGAAGGAGGGCAGACCTAGATATACGAGGATCCGACCAAGCCCGACGACGAAGAAGAAGAAGAAGGGGCAGGAAAACAGCTTTAATTGGACGAAATTCGAACTATAAAGAAAAAGGCTGGGTGGTCTCGGACAATCCTCTGTGTCCAAAGGCCAAAAGCGAGAAGCGAGCCACTTCTGGGTTAAGAGACAGAAGAAAAGGAATCCCCCATTCGAGACAACCTGCTGCTTGTGCAAGAATATTGGCCTGTGGGCTTCCCTGATTGCCAAGGACCGGGGACGTTCGTACGTAAATGGGGAATTCAGGATTCAGGAAGTAGTTCGATTTAAAGAGAGCCTCGTCTTGGAAGAAGAATCTGGCCCCGAGATGCACTCGGGTTCCCTCGGACTCTCCCCAAAGACCCTTGGGCCACTCCCATCTCCAAATGGACAGGTTCCGGCGGGCGGGCAGGCGGAGGGAGGAGGGAGGAGAACGTGCGGAGGCGGGGGAGTGAGAGGGTGGTAGAAGAAGGAAATTTGGCCCCGGGCCCGAAAGGAGGATCATTTTTGAATAGACAAGAAATATAGGTATGACAAAATTGAGGGAGAGCGAGAGTTGATGAATTATGAAATTGGTTCACTTTTTCTTCCACGGCTCATCTACGTCATTGGAGGGTGTCATGGAGGCCCCGCCATTCTTCTCGCGATTCCGGTCGGACGAAAAGATCTATTCGAGTCGATGGGACGATGGCACTAGGAGCTCTTCCATTCCGGGACATCTCCTTATATAGGCCTAACGAAGCAGCCCAGCCAATCGGCCAGCCAGCCGCCGAGACTTGTCTTGATCCCGAACGATCTCCAGTTTGCAATACTAAAATTTCGCATCTGTTTTTCGCGTCCAGTGATCACCGAATTCCAAATCGACAATTTACAAACTAAAAACGAGAAAGGCAGAGGGAATACTCCGAAGGGCCTCGTGTTTTTTTTGCACTACCTTTTCGTTTGGAAAGATTCGAGGAGGAGAACGGGGTCAAGTTTTTGTATCAACACCGTCTTGTTAATTGAATAGGAATGAGGAATTATGTAAATGCTTTTCGCAAAGGTCGGCCGGTCGGCCTGGACACCGGACTCGTTTTAGCCCCTGCCCGGTCGAAAGATGTTTGCCTCCTCCCAAGGAGACCGGCCTTAGAATTCGACGAGTTTGCGAGATCGAACCGAGAGTGGTGTTTGAGCAGTTTGATCACGGCCAGTGTGCGCGGTGCTCCTCTGCTGCTATTTTGTCGAGAACATCAAATATCGAGAAGTCTTCAATCGACTGATTGCACAAATAAGCGTATATTTCCCTCATCATTGTCATATCATCGAATAATCTTCGTTGACTTTTATGTTCCCTTCGCATGAGCAGTGAAAATACTTTTTTTCTTTTTTCATCCATCCATATGTCATTGTCGATCAATAGCTCTCACAGCCAAGCTCTGAAACGAGATTTGTATGGTCAGTGCGTGATCAGGGTCCAGAGTGTTCAGGGTCAGGGTCAGTGCCAGGGTCCAGAGTGCATGGTCAGGGTCCAGACTGTTCCGGGCTGGTCAGGAGGATGAGAGAATCAATGGATGATCGGGATGGTCCTACTGCTGATCCTGAGTCAGGCCAATGAGCCTGTGATCCTGTCCGGCTTACCGTATTCGTCCACTGATCATGACTACCGCTCCTCCACCTCCACCCGACCATTCTACAAGGGAAGGGTCAGATCGATGGGCACCGTGTTGTCCTCGTTGTTCTCCGATTGCCTCCGCGCGGCGGCAGTCTCGTCCTCATCGTCGTTGTCACCATCATCCGCATTGTCCGCATTGTTGCCATCGTCGATGATCTCGAGTAGCATGGCCGTGACACGATCGCTGCCGTGCTTATTGATGGCCTCGCACACGAAGATGCTGAGTGGAGTTTGGGGCGGGGTCTCCTTCACCAAGAGATCACCGTTGGGTAGCAACTGGAAAGAGGAGAATGATTTTGTCAGGATCCTCCTCTCCTCGACTCCCCGATGAGCTCCGTTGACGCACGCGCGGATTGCGGCTGGCTACAACTCATCTTTGAAACGTGCGATTATATTTGTGGAATGACGCGAATCACCCAACCGCGAACTGATATGATAAGTGATTTGAGAGAGAGAGAGACAGAGCACTCGGGGAGATAATCCGCGAGTGTTGCGTTCTTCTGTATCCCATAATGGATTGGGTGTGGAGGAACGTGCGTGTGTGCGGACGCCTTTGCAAAGTTCAGTGGGAGGGCGATGATAGTTCCCTGTACCAAATCCAATTTGGACGGATAGTTCGTAGAGGGTAATAACATTCATCTCCTAACCTATACTAATCGCGTTAGGCTTTCGATGTGCGTCAACATCGACGGCGAGCTTAATTCGATTGCTCTTCCTCTCTCTCTCTCTCTCACTCTCTCCGCCGTGACATTCGCTAGGCACTAAATTATGAGCTTTTCTATCTTAAGGATGGAGAGACACACACTGTGGGATGTGGAAATCTCCACGAGGTCTATATCGGGTGGGTGATGGCATCCTACTTATAATTTGCATAAAACGAAAATGTAGCGCGTACCGTGTAACTATCGTCCTCGGCTCCGATCGGTCGCAAGATCGATGCTTCCGGATCCTCGGCTTGGAACCAAGAGATTTTGGGCGCGGGCGAACCGCTAGCTCTGCACATCAATTGCACCGAAACGCCCGGACGTTCCATTCTCGAATCGGTCCACATGTAGATTTGTGCCGGAGCGCCCAATCCGCCTGGAACGCAATCGCCGATTAGGAGGAGATGGGATGATGATGATGAATGATAACTTACCACCACGTTTCCTCTGGCAGTCGTTGCCACCCCACAAGGTGTTACCTGAAACGGAAAATGTCGGTGTCAGGACTGAGAGGGGGTGTGTACGGTCGAGTTGGGTCCATTAGGCTAGGATTGCAAAAGCAGGGTCAAGAACAGGACAGGGTCTGTTCCTACTGGGTCTACCAGGTTCTACGGGTCCTCTCTGGGACTAGGGTCCGATCAGCAGGGACGCCAAGGACAGCTTACTCTTCTCCACGAGTCCCACGGTGGCATTGGCGGTGACAGTCTCGCGTCCGTTATTGGCCACGCACGTATATTGACCAATGGTGTCCTTGCCCACGCACGGGACATGCAATTTGGAACTGGTGGTGGACATTTGGAACGTCCGTATGCCGTGATTACTCAAACGTTCGGCCATCACCGGCGATGATGACGGCGAGGAGGCGGCGGAGACGAACGAGGACGAACTGGACGACGAGGACGAGATCGATTTCTTATTGAACGCCGGTGCGTCTAATCGTACCAATTTGCCATCTTTCATCCATTGGATGGTCGGAACGGGCGTACCGAACGCTTCGCAATTCAACGTGGTACTCGCACCGTTCAACAATTCCACATTTTGCGGCTCGCCCACGATGCTCAATTGGGAGGCGGCGACGAGGTCTACGAATAGTAGACCCCACGAGTATATGAGAAATAGGTCTCTTATCATTCTGGAGGAGCACATTACAGTAGTCGAGGGAGTGAGGGGGAATAGCCGGTGATTGGAACAGTCCGAGGATATAAGTGAATCGAGGATTCGAAACGAGATGAGTTTTATGGAAGCCGAGGTGGCGGGGGTGGACGGGCGGATTGTCCCCCTATTTGTAGATTGACCGGGCCCCGAAGCAGCAGCCCCTCCTTTCCCCCTTTTATCGCCTCCATGCAATTACGTTTGGGAGTTGGGGAAGGGCGGGACCTGGGGCGGGGGGGGGCGAGGGGAGGCGCGCGGGAGCAACGAAGAGGAATCATACGCGGAGTCATGTCATCGAAATCCATCCATCCCCGATTCATCAAATATTCATTGCGGTGACGCGCGGAGACGCCTTTCGTCTTGATCAAAAAGGCACGAGCGGGCCGGGCGGGTGCAGCGCCCCGAATGAAGATTCCCGCCCTCCCGGGACTCTGGAGGAGAGGAGGTTCACGAAAAATTTCAGCTGCGCATGAGTTGATTCCGGTTAGAAGTCACGCGTGGTGCCCGAAAGATATGAGGAGACGGATATAATACGGAGACAATACGAAGACAAGAAAGCACCTGTCCATGTCAGGCTCGTCTTACCTCGATCTTCTTCTCTCGTTTTCATCGGTGCCACCGGTGAAGCCTGTCGAGAAGGACGTTCGTGTTCAGCATTGGCACAACTTGCGGGGCGAAAGAGAATATGTGTGTGCAAACTTGGCTTACTTCGGCTACCATCAATCCATCCAAGGTCATTAGAACGGCCAAGGCCAGCAGCACGGCGGCCGAGGATACTCGCGTCGAGATCATGATCGTGGGTCTACTGAACGGAACTGCTCGCTCGCTCTCTCTCGACCAACGGAGGATCTTTCCACGAAGCCGAAACCTGGAAAATGAGGAGTTTCTCGAACATGGAATTTTAGTTCCCTCCGAAGACCTCGCGCGGTCTTTTTATAGAGATTAAGGGCGCTGAGGCTATGGGGCAGTCGAGGAGCGTGGCAACTCGTGCCAGCTGCTCTCACCAATTGACGTACGGATGTAGCTAATTCATGCAGATTCACCCAAATCGAGACGAGAAGGAAAAAGTGCCAAAAAAGGCAGTTGCGCGTGTGTGAGCATCGTCGGCTGACATATCAGCCGAATTCGACATAACACTCGGTCGTCATGATCATCCGTAGGGAGCACGGTCATGATCACCTCCAGTCGTCTGGAGGTGATCATGACCTGGGGAGGATGCTCCCTCTGACCTTCCAGTTCGGGTCCCCTGTCCTCTGGTCATGGCCCAACCGACTGACGATCCCCAAAAAGAACCGCTTACTCCTTGGAACCTCTATAAGTTACCGGACTCTACCCTCTGGAGACCCCGGAAGCCCCGATCCGCATCCACTCGATGGTCAAATCCAAAAGGAGCCCTCGCTCCTTCTTCTTCACCTGCAGGAGCCCTTATACGGCGATCGGGCGGACGAGAATAGGAGGCGCGGGTACACACTCTGGGATTCGAGGGGTTTCTACTGGCATTTCTGCGATAGGTTCTAAATTGGGGGACTAGAAATCGAGTAGGAGGAATCGAAAAACGAACATCCGATCGGGTGTGCGTGCGTTAAACGAAAGAAATTACGGGTTATCGATGATTTTGATCAAACATGAAAAGGAGTGGGGTTTTGTGGGAAGTAAATCATTAAAACATCCTGTGTGCCTCGACGACGATGATGATGAACACGCTCTCGTCAGTCTCCTCAGCTCTCGTCAAGAGAGAGTGAGAGAGGGCGAGAGCGATGAAGAAGCGTCGAATCTGAAGATGGTGATGGGAAGGGATCGTACTTTATCCTATTCAGACTGCTCATGTCGGAAATTGGCTTTGGATAGACTCCTCTCGTTTACGTACGACGACGAAGTGCATCCCTTTGACGTCAAATCAGCCTTCAATTTCATGCCCGCATCCACCGGATTAGGCACCATTTGATATAATTACCGACGATGGGCACAAGAGCGGACGACGGAGAAAGGACTCGCCTCCGTCCCGCCCCTTAAGCCCCCGTCGTCCGAGCCATTCATGCTTACTGTTAACCACGTGCCACGACTCAATATCCACACCTGTGTCCCAACGACCCACTCCTTAGGAAGGAATACGCACGGCTTCGTCGGAGGGGCGATGATGATGATAGCATCGGAGGAGCTTCTATAGGTATCAATCTCGCCGACCACGCCCGCCCCGTGTCTCATTCACACAGAGGCACGTTGCGTGCAAGAAGAAGCCTCCGCGAGTTACGCGCTAGTAATCAGACAGTCACCAAAGCACCGACATCGAATGGCTTAACTAACCGTATACGGTTGAAATATGGTGGGCGTCGAGGTGGACAATTCTCTCCCCAAAGCCAATCTCCGCTAATTGTTTCCGGTCTGTCTCAGTCGGTCGGGTCTCCACGCCCCCGCCGCATGGGGGAAGATCCGTCCCTTTTGACGCATTGAATCATAATAGGGAAACTTTCATGCAAATTGAGTGGTGTGGTGAGCTCCCAGTCGCTTTATGGATGGATTGGGAGGTAAAGGAGAGAAGAAGAGGAGGACCCGAGAGCGTCGCTGCTGACCATCGCCCCAATGTCTTCTGTTCCAGTCTCGAAACGAACGAGTGACGATTTCAGACGCATTAGGTTTTGGTGATTTAGTCGCCGTTGTTGCTAATGAACCGAAAATGAGTCAACGAAGTGCTTTCAAGGCGCGAAAAAGGATCGCTAAGTATAGCCGGCTGCCGAGCGATAGAGATATCAACATTGACGAATGAGTCATTTTCCCGCGAAGAATCAGCAGTAACCGAAGAAGGAAGTAGTGAATTTGAAAAGAGCGACGACGAGGAGACTGAGCGGGGGTGTTATTACTGAAATCAGTAGTTTGAATTTCAGACTGCCTAATTAAATGAGATCTCGTGAGACTCATTCGAAGGGATGCAGTGGCATTTTGCAACCCCGGAATATCTTTGCGAAAGGTCGATCGGACGGGCCTAAGGTGTCTGGGGAACCATCAAACTTCGGACTGTGTATCGAGCGGAGACATGGAAGGTTTAGGAGCTTAGGGGCAGGGGACAACTTTCGAAAGGGCGCATGAAGGTGATCACCTTCATGACGAGAAGTAAAATCGAATCGAATCACCTTCAGATGACCCTTTGATGGGAACCCAATGGACGCCAGAACCGCATGATATCAGTACTACGAGGATCAAGAAGAAGGACATCGGAAACAGAAGCAATGGAGGCATAAGAGGTTGATGTTAAAAGAACACTACACTCATCAGAACTCCCAGTTCTAAGCTATTATTGTAAGTTAGAGCACACAAATTTCAAGAAACATCAGCAAACGCATCTCAGGTTTCCCTCAAAGCATGTCACACTCCAAATCTCCTTCATGACTGCATAAACACCTCCAACTTACGTAGAATCTAGAACAAAACATGTAACAGCTACAAGCCCCTGCCCTTGACATTCTGCTTTTCGTTTTCAAGTCTCAAACAAGCGCTCAAGGTGACAAGTTCATTCAACATTTCATTCATCGACTTTGCCATTGCGTCAATGAATGAAAATCCGAAAGCTCCTAAAGCTCGCGGATGAGATGAACTTTTGAAAATTCTCCTATTCATCCTTTTGATCCACCTCGGACGGGTGCCAAAAGTGCATCAAAGAAATGTCGACGAGATAATCGGGGAAACTCATTCATCCGGCTAATCTTCACAGGACATCTTGAGGGGGTGATGAACAAATTGGATCCATTCCATCGCGGTGGGCGGTTTCATTGACATCAAGTTCAGCTGTGGGCGGATAATGTAGACGTCAAGTTCACGTAGGCTGAACTGTCTCAATTTGAGCCGTCGCGTGACAACTCAATTTTACGCCTGCCAATCTTCTGTTGGTGGAATTGAAGGTGGGTTTCAAGAAACCACAGATGAAAGCAGACGAAGCACCAGTGAAGAGACAAAGAGAAACAACCGACCGCTCTCCACGGCTGTCAACCGCACACTAATTATCTCACACGCGGTTAGCATACCGGACGCCAGAAAGTGTAAAGTAGCGGCGGGCGGCGCCAGGCGTCGCCTGCATCCTGATTGGTCAGTCACAAAACATTCAACATACCCAATCAAATTCAAATCGATAATATTTTTCATCAAAAATCTCGAACATAATCATCAATCGATCTTTCTGATCAACCTTGACCTATATCGAAGTTAAATTTGCGCAATCTGAAACTCGCTTTTACCAGCTTTACATCTCCAACCGCACCAACCGGCCACTCGATAACCACCTTCGACGACGATTCATGCTTTTCGTTTGCTGACGTAGCTTATCCAAATTTTGCTCGATCGTTTGGGGGACGATACGAAGCAAATTATTTATTGATTGTGATCGATCGATTTTGAAGATGGTTTCAAAAGAGGATCAACGATTCGTGGCCGCCTTCGTTCAATATTTACGCGAGAAAATGGAAGCGAATTCGCAATCCGGTCCGGATCCGGAAAGTTTGGAAGGTAAGAGTTCCGGGATTCTACTAAAAACTTTTTGAATGTACCTGTATGTTCTTCGATGGTAGTTTTAAAATTTAATTTAGTTTAAAAATTATTTGTCATGTTGGATTGAACTGACGAAAATTTTTTCTTTGTTTTTTTTTTTTCAGTGGCGATTCAATGTTTGGAATCGAGTTTCAATATTTCTCCGAACGATCAATCGTTGCGATCGAATGTTTCGCTATTTTCGATGTTCACGGGATCCGCGTCGGGAGCGTCTTCGGTGAGTTTCATTCTTCTTTTTTTGTTTTTTTTTTCTGATGTTTTATTCTTTTGTGTATTTGATTTGGCGGATGAAACCTGTTTAATTTTTTCAGTCTCGTCGTCCACCGAGCTCCGACGAAAAGCAAAGGGCCGAACAGATGAAGAACGAGGGCAACGATTTGATGAAAGATGGAAAATTCAACGAAGCTATTCAGAAATATTCGGAAGCTCTACGTTTGCACGAAAGTCCCATATTTTATTGTAATCGGTGAGTGATATTTTTTCGTTTTTCTTTTTGACTTCTTTACTCTTCATTTTGTTTTTGTTTTACCGCGGTCTCCGCTTTTTTATTTCTTGACAATCTAATATATGTAAACTTCGATCCTGTCCTGTCCATTTTTCAGAGCGGCTGCTTACAGTAAATTGGAGCAACATCAAGAATCGATACGCGATTGTCAATCGGCTTTGAAATTGGACGCTACGTACAGCAAGGCTTACGGTCGGATGGGGTGAGTACACGCGCATTTGTTTCCAAGTTTCAACGTGGCAAGCTTACATATCGACGTTTTTCTATTTCTAGATTGGCCTATTCGTGTATGAACAAGTATCAAGAAGCTCGTGACGCCTACAAGAAAGCTTTGGAATTGGATCCGTCGAACGAAGGATTCAAGAACAATTTGGCGATCGCCGAAGAGAAGTTACGTGAACCGGCCAGTGCCGGCGGGCAACAACAATTTCCCGGAATGGGCGGAGGTAAGATTTGAATAGTTTTTGCTTGTGGTTTGGGCGAAATTTTAGTTTACTGTTTGAGCAGCTTTTGATTGGGGCTGACAATGAGATTCACACTGGAAAATCGGTCACAGCATTATGTATAGCCGTTATTCGATCGAGCTCTAGTCTGAATAATCATCTGTTCAACTGACAATCTTTCTTCTTGGTTCTTAGGTAATCCATTTGGCGGCGGATTCGATATGGGCAACATCGGAAACATTCTGAATAACCCGGCTTTGATGAATTTCGCTTCGCAAGTAATGTCCGACCCGGCCATGCAGAACATGTAAGTAATCTCCTTTCGGTTTTGTTTACTCTCTTTTCAATCGCTCTCCTCGACGAAGCTATGTTCGCTTTTCAGGATGTCGGGTATGATGCAGAGCGCCATGGGCAGCGGACAAGGTGGCCAAGGCGGACAAGGCGGTGGGGGTGGCGCTGGTAATATCAACAACTTGTTACAAGCGTAAGTATTTTTCCCTTTCTCGATCAGTTTTCTTCTTTTTACTTTGAAATGTGCTATAATTTAGTGTTTTTTTCGGGTTTAGCGGACAACAATTGGCCAGCCAAATGCAACAACAAAATCCGGAATTGATCGAACAATTGCGAAGGCAATTCCAAGGCGGACGCGGACCGAACGATCCGCAAGATCCGCAGAATCAACCGCCGGGCGATGGATCTGACCCCTCGTCGTGATCGCATCGAATTTGCCGTCGAAACATTCGTCATCGCCGCCCGGGTCGTCAACTGAAATCGAATTCACGTTTTTCTATTTCGACCTGATATTCATTCGGATTTAGCTGCAAGAGTCCTTCATTTCTCTTTTCCTTCTTCGGAGTATCCTTTATGTCTTATATTTAACTTTACGTTTTTTTGGAGGACGTTATTTTTAAATAAACCTTTTGTCGATTGGGCGGAAGAGATTTCTTGACTTGTCTCAACGATTCGAATCGTTTTGATACTTTTGAATTCTTCTGATGTACCCTTTTGGTTTATGATGCATTTATTTTTCTGTGTTTTCAGCCCCAAAACGTCAGCAAAGATGGATCGGACGACCAATCAACGAAAAGTTTGCATCTTCAGCATTCTCTTGTACGCCGGATTGTCGATTGGAACGACGATACTGAATAAGATCCTGTTCAATCGATTGTTCTTCGATTACTCGATCGTTTTGATGATGATACAAATGGCCGTCGGATTGTTCGTTTTGGAGATGGCGAGGTAAGTTGCAGATTCTGCTCTTTTTATTGTTGGTTTGATCACGGTCGATGTTTCCGAAAATAGGTCTCCTTTCAAGCATGGTCATGTAGGTCAAACTGTAGTCTGAGGATCCACGCTGGACAAGCGGTTACAGTAACCCAAATTCATCCTGCATCCAGGGCGGCCCAGGAGTACTCTTGAGGGATATTCCGCAGGATTCTCGCTCTCTAATCCTTGAAGCAAGCAATCAAAAGAGATGATCTTGATTAATCCTTTATCTCTCCTTTTCAGGCTCTTTAATTTGGCCAACATCTCGCCGTACACGTTGGAACGCGGGAAGGATATGTTCATACCGAGTCTTCTGTATTGTTTGAATTCGTTCTTCGCCCTGAGCGCACTGCAAGGAATGAATATTCCCATGTACGGCACATTGAAACGATGCGTCCCATTGGTCACTTTATGGTTGGGATATTTATTGTTGAAAAAGCAGAAACCGAGTCGCGGCGTTGTCGTCTCCGTGGCGATGATTACATTCGGAGCTGTGATTGCGAGTAAGTACAAGTTTTTGTCTTGTTTTCTGGTGTTAAGTGTCTTTACTGAGCTTTTTTTTGCAGGCTTCTACGATTTCTCTTTCGACGGCTACGCGTATCTGTACGGATCGTTGAGCATCGTATTCCACGCGTGTTATTTAGTCCTGATCGAACGTCTCTCGTCGACGTATTCCGTCCTCGACCTCATGTATTTGAATAATTTCAACGGCCTTATCTTCTTCTTGATCGCCGATTTGATCTACGACGAAATACGCGACGCGTTCATGTATTTCTTAACGTCGGCATCGTTCGCGTTCTGGGCGGCGTTCTTGGGCGCGATCGCGTGCGGAGCGTGGTTGAATTTCTCCATCTTCTTGTGTACGACACGAAATTCGGCCTTGACGACGACGGTGGTCGGCAATGGCAAAGCGGTGATCCAATCGATCATCGGCTACATATTGGGAATTTACTTATTCTACGATGTGGTACCGAGTTTCTGGAACGTGGTGGGCATATTCATCAATATGGCCGGTTGTTTCCTTTACACTTACGTCAAGATCAAGGAGACGAATCATCAAGGCGTACAAGGCGGATCGAATGGGAAGGTTTAAAAAGTGCAAAATTATTAAATTAGCTAGTGAACGGAGAGAAGTGATTATTTATCAGCCAAGACCAATTCTAGTGATTCACGCGTACGATTTATGCTTGTTTTTGCGGTGTTCGGTTTGCTTTTTTTTGCAGTCGCATTTTATGTTTGCCATGTGGAAGTATTACGAGGCGCGGTTCATTTTTTTTGTTTCGATTGCAGGAGGATAATCGGATTTGATTAGGGAGTTTTTTATTCTCGCATTATTTTGATTTCGCATTTTATTTTGATGTTTTGGATGCAAGTGCCTGTTTGAATATTTGATTGATCTAATTCCATTGTCAGCCTGAATTCTGGTGATGTGGTTAGAATTATCCT
>JAQGCW010000086.1:0-16851 GCA_034700065.1 Mesodorylaimus bastiani | reverse complement strand
TTAATTTTTACTGCGGAATGCTTCAAATTAACTCACTTTTCCCTAAAAAGCGCGAGCAAAGCGAGTCTTTCTCAGAGAATCCGAGTTGCTCTATGTAGATACGTGCAAATGACTAATAGGCCACTGTTTGCAGGGTATTCACATCCAAGCGAACTGGTCATTTCATTCGGTTCTCTCTCATAATTGGATTTATGAATATCATCCTGCTGAAGCACTGGTCTCTAAATCGCTATCATAATAAAAACCGTTACATTCCTGGTTACATCAGTTACACATTCCCGGTGAATAAAGCGCATCGATTCCTAGTTCACTTGCTTTCGATCAGTGACCACGAAAAGAGTTCATCCTCGCTGGCATTGTCCTAATGTCTCTAATACCAATTTATTATCGAGCAGATACCGAGCCCTCCTGGATCTGGCACATGGCTTTCGTCGTCTCAACTGCGCATTTCCCGGAGCCAAAAATTATGTTTCTGGAGCTAACTCGTCGCTAGGGTTGCTTTTTATTAAATTATTTTAACAACTGTTAGTGACCGAGAAGAACTCGTGACGTGTGTTCCATTATTAATTTAATAAATGTTGGCTCGAACATCCAGATCGGTTTTTCTTCCATGGCAGCAAGACGTCTGCTTTTATGAGGCTTCTCAAGAGTCTTCTCATTTTTCCAAATCGAACATGCGGAGTAGTAAAATTTTCGTCTGCTTCTGCTTTCTAGCCTACCTGAGCTCTGCATATGCCGACGTATCCGAAGAAACGTGTGTCGGAGCTTTGAACGGAGTTCAGAGTGGCGGGAGATGCTTTTTCATTCCCGCAAATAGCCAACCAGTGGATTTTGACACTGCCTGGATAACATGCCAAGCGAGCATCGAAAACGCTGCATTGGCTCAAATTCACACCAGTGTCGAGTATGCGCTCATTGAGGATATGATTGATGTAAGATTTATTTATTTTTCTGCCAGTTGTTCATTTCGCAGTTGCATAATTCTTTATAACAGTCCAGAGTTCCCTAATTTCGACTCTCTTCTGCAGAAACACTTCAACGGCATGGCTGCATGGGTCGCGTTGGGACACCCCAGGAGGCCGTCTGGCTCCTGCGCCTTCCAGCCGAACGATACCTATTGGTACGATAATCCGAACCAACTGAATCCAGGCTTGAAAAGCGAGAACACCTGGATCAGAAGCCACGCGTGCGAGGATATTACCGGGGATGGCGAGGACTTCGGCATATTAGTACCGAATAATTTCTTTGATTCGATGCTGCCGAGTTATCCATTCAGTTTTTACGATTCGGTCAGAACTTATCTACTACGCCCTCTGTGCCAAGTGCCGAGTAAGTAATAACAAGAGCAGAATTTATTGACAGATTTACGAAACAAGATCTTTCAGGTTGTGCACACAATTACGAATACAACGCAGGAAAATGCCTTTCGGAAATCCCTGTCGAGACGTTTTCGTCAACAAACGTACCGCAAGCATGCGCCGACGCCTGTTCATCGAGAATCTGGTGTAGGAGCTTCGAGCATCAACCGTGCGGTGCCGAATGCCGGTTATACTCGTGGTCACTCGCCGATACGGGTTGTACGGGGATTGGATGCGCCGAAAGCATGAACGTACAGCAAGCAGATTGCATCCATTACGATAGTGAACTGTAGTGGACGGTGCATGTTGGACAAACTAGCATCGCACGTTTGCTGTTGCACGAAGAGCCTTTTATTTTGCGCGTCCAATAACATTATCTCCTCCGTTTTCGTATTTACCGACGTTAAAAATAAAGCATACTGCATGTGCAGCATGTACGTATTTCTTGGCAGCCCATGCTGAAGGTCGCACGTTGAAGAGCCAGGGAGCAAGGCGCCGAGTACCAGCTGGTCCAGTGGCACGTGGGCCCTTTCAAATGCAATGTCGATTAATACGAAAATGGAATAAACAAATCTGGAATATCAATACAACATAAACAGTACTCGCTGCTTTCGAGTAGCTCATTTCAATCGACGATTTGGGGTCGGCCAACAATCTGTAAACTTACACAATTCAATAATACTCGACAAAATCTAAGGCGAAAAGCCCTGCATTAATTGTCGCTGACTTACATTGTTAGTAATTACCAATGGTTGGATAATGATCTGAACCTGGAGAGGACCGAAGCCTTTTAGACAGACACATATACAGTATAACTACAGCACATATACTCCAGGCTCGCCAATAATCGTTCGAATAAGAACTTTTCGGCATTTACTATCACATATTGGAGAAGAAACATCACAGATTTTACGCCATAACTCCGATCTCACCACATCTCGATGAAATCATGACAAGTACTCACGGCTAATGTCACCCCGACCAAGCATATTCTCTAAATCCTCCCGGCCCAATTGTTAGTAACAGCATGAGTCATCCAAGCCCTCCAATCGCACCTATCACAGCGGCACCTGGCGCTGGATCTCCCAAATCGCTATCGTAATGGTAACAACAATCAGCTGCAGTCGTTGTGAATGCCGCACAGCCATCCACAGTGCACGTCTTATCGATCAATGACCACGAGTACAATCGACATTCGATTGTACTGTCATCATATTCGAAACTGCGACACCAGGCTCTCTCCGCGCAGACATCGGCACATTCTTGGATCTCGTTCGTGGCTTTCAACGTCTCAGCCGGTGTTTCCAACAGACATTTGCCCGGATTGAAAATGTAAGTCAGTTCGACAGCTGAAAAGACTTCGTTTCGCTTGCTGTGTACTTTCTCATCAGAATTTGTGAGGTTGTGCTCACCAGCATTCTGACACAACGGATACCACTGATTGCTGCACGGATCATCGATAAAAAAGCCACCTAGTAAGCCACAATATTCATCGACGACACCCTGGTGGCTATCGTCGCACGAATGGCTTCTGATCCACGTCTTGTCACCTCTCAGATTAGGATTGGCGAGACCGGGTTCATCGTACCAATAGGAGTAAGTTGGTGGGAAGCTGCAGGTTCCACCTATGTTGCGATCGTGTTGCAAAGCGACCCACGCGTTCGCACTGACATTCTGAAGGATTAAGCTTTCGTTGTAACAAATTTATTTCTCAGCAAGAAGCAAATATTAGATAGGAGCTCACCGTAAGCATCGCCGTAATCGCCGTGTGCTCCTTGGTGGTATGAATCTGACCTAACGTCGCGTTCACATACTGACACGTCAGCCAAGCATCCGAATAGATGACCGGTGGACTCACGATGAAGAAGCATCTACCACCGATCCATACTCCGAATCCGTTCAACCCTTTGATGTTGCATACCGGCGGCACTTCCGGTTTGATGAAATCGAGAGATATAACGAGGAAAAGGAACTGGAAGGCGAAGGTCCTTGCCATTGCAGCTTTGAGAGTGGGCAAGCGATCGCCCACTTTGAACGGACCTATAAGCCTTCCTCTGATGAGGAGTAAAATTTTTCAAGAGTAGCTCGTCGCTTGGGTTGCATTTTAATTATTTGTGACTGCTAAAGACCGAGGAGGACGAAAGAAGTATGTTGAAGGATTATCAATGAAATCGATACAGGCTCGAACCTCTCGATCGTTTTTGTTTCCTTAGCAGCAAAATTCCGTCTTTCTGAATGTCTCGCCTGAGTTCACGAATTTCGACTTTTCGGAGGTCTCTTGTCCTTGAACTAAAAGGTGGATTTTCTTTTTTGGGACCAAGCGGCGAAAGAAAATGGCTTCTACATGGACCCAAGAACCTTCCAACACTCTCCAGATTAGGGTTTTCGAAAATGCCCCCGTCTGAGACACCAGATTTTTTGTACTGCTGTGTCAAATATGGCTTCTCCAAAACGTCATTCTGCAAAAAGCTTCTCAATGTAAGGTCAGAGAAGATGGGGTGAGAATTGGGCGATTGAATTGAGCTGCCGAAAGATCAGAGCGGGCGTAGACGCTGAAGAAAGGTCCGCACTGAAATAGTCTCTTTGCGCGATTACCATCAGCACACATACATTTTTACAGCAATTAGACTGTAATATTGTAATATTCCACATTAGCATTATAACACTGTAACATGGTAACATGACTGAAACATTTTAACAGCAGCAATTATTGTGGAACTTTCTATAAAGTGATTGCCAACTTCTCTGACAACAGCAGTCATTGTCAACGTGCAACATCTATCACAACTCGCTATCGTAGTGATAACAACAAGCCGTCGCACTAATAAAGAAGTTCGCACACCCCGGTCCAGTGCACGTGCTATCGATCAGTGACCACGAGTACAAGCGACACTCGCTGGTACGCTCGTCATATTCGAAGCTTCGACACCAGTTTCTCGTCGAACAGACATCGGAGCATTCGTGCAGCTCATTTATGGCGGTGAACGTTTCAGCCGGTGTTTCGAGTAAGCATGTGTTCGGATTAAAAATGTATGTCCGGTTGTAGCCTGAAACCGGACATTAGAGAGAAATATACACACATTTCAAATAAAGGTGGCTTACCAGAAATCTGACACAACGAAAACCACCTGCCATCGATCGGATTATCATAGATTCCATTACCAACTAACACGCCATAGAATTCGTTAGGGTAATATTGATCATCGCAGGGGTGGCTTCTGATCCACGTTTTGTCGCCTCTCAGATTCGGGGTGGGTTGGCCAGGTGCATCGTTCCAGTATGTGATATTCGGCTGGAAGCTGCAATTTCCAACCGTGGTAGAGTCGTGTTGTAAAGCGATCCATCCATTTCCGCCAGCTTTCTGAAGCATATCTTAGCCTAATGAAACATTTTCCTTCACAGCAGATCATCACAAACACCCACCGAAAGCAAAGCCTTAACCGCCGTGTGCTCCTTCGTCGTATGGATCTGCGCTAATGTCGCGTTGTACGCCTGGCACGTTGTCCAAGCAGCTGAGTGAGTGACGTTCGCATTGATGGTGAAGAAGCATCTCCCACTGATCCATGCTCCTTTCAGCGAATCGATACAAGTCTCCGACGAAATAAAGCTACCGTTAGTACACGTCTCCGAAGAAACAACGAAGTTGCAGTATTCGAATATTACTAGGATAAGCAGCGACTGGAAGGTGACGATGCTAGCCATGGCCTCTGGCCACTGACTCGACTGCCGAGAATCGAAACGAACTGCCGCATTCAGTACCCAAGGCGCCCAGAAGAAAAGTAGCGGGCATATATTGCGGAGTTATGCTTGTACCTATGATGCATGAAATATATATGTGACAAAATATGGGTGGGTAGAAGTAGGACGTACCGGCAGTGCTTACAGTGGCAGAGTTAGAGCCCAATGCTGTAGAAATTCGTGAAACTAGATATCGATTTCTTAGCTAGCAGCGTTTGGCATCTTTTCCTTCGAGTGTCCCTGAGGAGACTGTTGGTATGGCCACGTCTTTGGAACTTTCTTTGCATTGTACTTCTCTCGCCCTATGCTTCGGGGTTTACTTTACCTACTTGTATTGGGCCCAACGAGCGTAGAAGCACAGGGGATACTGGAATCAATGCATTCATGAGGGTGGCCTAACTTCCAACTTTTAAAACACGCACAAAGGCGCTATATGTAACGAATAGAGCTAAAAAAGACACAGCGGCTTCTAGACTTTCATATCGAGTGTTAGCACAATGCACCAGTTTGGATAGAAGCCCTTATCATTTGGAAAAGCGGCGAATGACTGTTCTCCCAAACATCCTTTTCGTTATAAATTATCATAAATCATCAAAGGAGAAATAAAAATTGCCTTAATCAATCCTGGAGAACATTTTATAGGAGGTTATTCTTCCTATAAAAATTAATACATGGAGAATAAATACATGGACAAAACTCGCGACATAACGCTTGTCAAATGAACTCTCCGAATGCGACCTAGCCTCCTCCTATCGGGCCAAACGCAGGAAGTCCAACCACGGCTCCCCCTGCTGGCTCACTACTGTCCAAATCGCTATCATAATGATAACAACAGTCGGTAGCATTCGTGGCGAAAGCCGCACAGCCATTCCCAGTGCACGAGCTATCGATCAATGACCAAGAGTACAATCGACACTCGCTGGTACTGTCGTCATACTCGTAACTTCGACACCAATTCCTCGCCGAACAGACATCGGCGCATTCTTGGATCGCGTTGGCGGCATTCAAAATCTCAGCCGGTGTTTCAAGCGAGCATTTGCCCGAATTGAAAACGTAAGTTTGTTCGATGGCTGAAGAGAAATCCTCTCGCCAGATGTGTTCGCCCATGAAGATCCTATGCTTACCGGAAATCTGGCACAACGAAAACCACTGGTTGTTGCCCACCTCGTCAATGAATCCATCATTCGCCAGTAAGCCGTAAACTCATTGACGCCACCCGTATTGATGTCATCGCACGCATGGCTTCTGATCCACGTTTTGTCACCAATCAAATTCGGATTGGCTTGCCCAGGTGCGTCGTACCAGTTCGTAATGGTCGGGTGAAAGCCACAGGCTCCAACCTTGCTGGCTCCGTGTTGCAAAGCGATCCATGCATTTCCACGAGCTCTCTGAAGAAGCTGTCGAGTTTACCGGGTACTCAAGAAGTCGATCAAATATTAGAAGATAAGCTTACCGCAAGCATCGCCAAAACAGCCGCGTGCTCCTTGGCGGTATGAATCTGGGCTAAAGTCGCATTGTGCGTCTTGCACGTTGTCCAAGCATTGACATAATTGACGAGTGCGGTCACAGCGAAGAAGCATCGACCGCCGATCCACACACCATTCAGGGAATTGGTGCAAGTGACAGAAGTGATGTCGGCTTTGACGAGGTCGAGAAATATAAAAACGATCAGGAACCAAAAGGCGACAATAAGTGCCATCGTTGCTGATTCGAGAGTTGAAAAACCGCAAAGCACTGGATACTTCGACCGGACAGGCCGGTTGCAAACGTACGAGTTAACCGCCAAAAAGGATCCCAATTTTCCTATGATTAGCTCATCGTTATGGTTACATGTATTAAATTATTTCTAACTGCTAAGACCGAGAAGATCGATGATGGCTCGACATCTCGATCGTTTTCGCTTCCATGGCAGCAAAACGTCTGCTTTTGAAGCTTTCCACGAAGCGAGATATTTTCGACTTCGCGGAGCGCTCTACATCTTCCGCTCGCCCATGTGACCTTTTTCTTAAACTTCTTGGAGACACAAGAAGAAGTCGAAATTCAAAGGCCACCTTTACGTTTGGAATGAAGAAAGATGGCGTCAATAGTCATACCCCAGCAGTGTAGAACCATTTTCACTTTCTTACGAAGGCGGGGGGGAGACATATGGTAATCGAAAAGGTTTTTCCAATCGGGGACATTCCTCCGACTGACAAAGTATATCATATAGCGATCCACAAAAAAGCTTAATCGCTATGCATTTGACCAGAAGCAAACCACCAGCAAACAATTCTGACCGAGCTGAATCAAGACTCAGATTGGGATCACGGCATTATCGTATTTATCACTGTTCAGTCACAGCTCGCTGTCATAGTGGTAACAACATCCGGACGTTGTGTATGCAGCGCACCCGCTCTCTGTGCAGCTGTTGTCGATCAGTGACCACGGATACAAACGGCAACTGCTCGATGCTTCTTCGAACTCGAAACTTCGGCACCACATCCTTGCGGAACAAGTGTCGGCGCATTCTTGTAGCTCGTTTGCGGCGGTGAACGTCTCCGCCGGATTTTCGTCAAGGCATTTGCCTGTGTTGAAAGTGTATCTATGCTCGCAACCTGAAGGAACCTTTGGTCTTTTCTGTTACTGAAGGGGTACCGAAGATGCTCCTCACCATCAGCTTGACATAATGAATGTAACAATGAACTGCCTGGACAGTCGTAAATTTCAAAAGGGTAGCTGCCATCTTGCGGATATTGAAAACTGTACGGTACTATTGCACCGAATTGTTCGTGATCTTCCTCCACAGTGTGATCTTCACAGCTGTATCGCCGGAACCACGTGTTCTCGACGACCAGTTGAAGATTCGGTTGACCAACCGCTTCGCTCCAGTACGAATTACCCGGCGGAAACGCGCACGAAAAGTCCGGATTTGTGCCACTGTTCATCAGTGCAGTCCAAGCCGATATGCCGTTGAAATGCTTCTGTGAAAGAAAAAGTCAGAGCTCCCATTACCTTGATTCAATTGAGCATGACTCACATCCATCATGTCCTGAATAAGGGCATACTCGATGCTGGTATGAATCTGAGCCAGGGTCGCATTGTAGTCAGTCAACTGGCAAGCCTTCCAGGCATCAGTATAGGTCATGTTGATTGGATTTGGAATAAAGAAGCATCGCCCTCCGCTCCAGGCTCCTTTCAAGTCGTTCATGCAGATGTCTTCAGAGACAAGATTTCCGCTGGCATAAATGAGAAACGGAACGAAGAGTATGTGCCTCGCAAAGCATTCAGCCATCATCCTCCGCCGATGATAGCCCCGACAATGCAGTATGGTGTTCTAGACAGCCGAGTGGTTAGATATCGAACGAAGCTTGCATTATTAAAGTTTTATCACCGAGAAATGTCAAGGAATTAAAATTGGTATCTATCCATCATTGTTACTGCACCGTTATTGGCTTATTGGAACCACGACTGTTTCTGTGCTCTGCTGACGCCTTGGGACGGACTATTGATATTTCTCTATCGATCATGTTATGCTGTCATGAAGATGGTTCTCTCCTTGTTCAGGTGGTGACTGAATTACGCGAAGAGCTCATGAGCTACAAGTGAAATTCGTCCAGAATCGGCCAGCAGGCTTTACTGTAAAGTATCCACAGCAACAAAAACACCGTGTTTTGTTTTAAATGAGAAATGGGGTCCACGCTTCGACTTCAGGGAGAAATCGATCGCGCTACAGTTGAGCCCACTCTCTTAAAATACGAGCTGGAAAGAAAAAGCTTTAAAATTAAATAACATTTCTGACTGTCAAAAGGGTATTACATGAAAATTTTGCGAAAAATTACCAACGCAACACCAAACTCACCCCACTTCCAACTCCACCGCCAAGTTTACTCAAGAACATATCTTGGCTTGGTGGCTTCTCGTAGTTAGTGCGTGTACGACGTATAAAAATGTCTTGTCTACTTGAGACCTGACGAGAGATCAAATGACAGGAAGCAGATATGGGTAAAAATGTTTTGTACCGTACGTCGAAAAGAGGCCTTTGAGCGGGAGTGACATGTTCATCGTGCAAAACTTACTTCGCATGCTAGCTGAAAACACGGGAATTCAAACGTTTGTTGTGAATCAGGCAAGCTTACAACAGTCATTGAAGAGATCGATTTGTATTCAGTGTTCGTATGGATTTGAGCTAGCGTCGCGTTGTAACCTGCGCCTAGACACATCGCCCACGCCGTCGTATAGTTTACTGGAGTATCCAGGAGGAAGAAACATCTGCCTCGCTCCATACTCCTTCCAACAACTCCTCGATGCGAGTTTGTCCCGAGATGTCGCCTCTGATATGACCAAATAAAGTCAAAAAGATGACGAGCAGGTTCATGGGCCGGATGAGAGCTGCCATTAATTTGGAAAACGATTCACGGAACACTAAGCCGGCGCTGTTTGCTGCCAGGTATTGTCGAACGGGAGAGCCACCTGGCTTAGCTATTGGCAGTGTCGATTAGGGAGTTCAATAAATTGCTATCACACATACTGTAATTGTGGTCTATAGAATTCCATCCAGTGACTTGGAAACTTGTCAACTTATCCAGAGATAGGTAATTTACGGAGTAATTTGTGAGAGCCTGGATCTGGATTGAGTCCTTTGGTAATTGTATCGATCATGCGGCCGTGTAGCGAAATCCGGTTGCAAGCTTCTTCGCTGAACCCTTGGTTTCAAAATGATGTATGCTCAGAGCCCTCTTTAGGCTTTGTTCACAGTTTCAACATACAGTAGTAGCAGAAGCATGACACATATCCTTCTTCGGCAGAGGAATTTGACTGAAGTGTGAAGGCGTATGTGGATTTCTCACTTTCTGAATCTTTCTCCATACTGTGATTGTTCATTCTCAAATCGTCAGGACTAGAAGCCAAGTAACCTATCAGTGTAGATCTTCTTAGGACTGCCGTCGCTAGGCTAAGTTCTCTGACTGCAAATCTTTATCGACTGCTCAGCACCATGAATGACACGTGTGCACAATCCGTAGGACGCGAGCTATCTGGCTCCTCAAAATCACAATGCGAACGAGTTCGGTGAAGCCTTCTTAATTGTCGTTAGAGGTAGCACTTTTAAATGTTTGAGGGTACTCTGTGGTTGTCGAAGAAATAATAAATGTGTGTTATTAGGCTGTAAAAGGTTTGTTTTCAATAGGCGAGGTGGAAAATGTCGCTGCTGTTAACAGTGAAGTTACTGTTACTCCTGTATATACAGTAGGGTGCAAAAGTTTGTACGCACTGTGCGCATGTTATATCATATGCCTTATGTTTCATCTGTTATATCTTTTGAATTACGCGCCGTCATGAGATAAGAAGCACAGATCTGAATTCTCCGCCCTCGAGAACCCTACTATCCGCGCCCGTTTTTCACGAAAAAAATTATTCAGGGCGCTATCGGATTCCAAAAATCGGAAAAATGTATGAAATTTGTCGATTTTCTGTGCTTCTTATTGCAATCCGGCGCGTAATTCAAAAGATATAACAGATGAAACATAAGGCGTATGATATAACATGCGCACAGTGCGTATAAACTTTTGCACCCTACTGTATGTGTGTCAGGAAGCGACTCGAGGATATAAATGCTAAGAGAGAGCGCACCAAATTTCGTCACTGCCAAAGAGAGCGCCCTTTTCCGGAATTGGCTAGTCGGAGGATTACACTTTATTAATTATTTACGACTGCTGCGAAGGTCGAGGAGAATACAGAACGTGTTGCTGCATGATTTAGTGAGTCAATGCAATTGGTTTCGCTTCCGTACACAATATCTATTTTTATGTGCGTCTCTGAGTTCACTGATTTTGACGTTTATGGACGGGCTTCACTTCTGATCAAACATGTGTTTATTGGCACCCCACAAAGCTATCGCATTGGCGAAAGCTAGATCATGTGCAACTGCATAGTGCAAATGTGCATGGGCTTGGGCTTTGGACCTGCATAATCTTCCGCCGTTTTCCAGTTCCTATAATACAGCCCCTCACGATTTCATGAGGGACGATATTAGGTTCTCTGATTCTAAAAGGTATGATTTATTCGGATAATCCAATATCGCGGATTGCTCCGATATATCAGTGTAAGCTGACCCGAATTTGAGAGATTACGGAGCAGAAGCCATCCATGCGACGATCCCTCGATATTCGGCGAGAAGCTTGACGGAGCTGGTGTCATTCGCTATGCGATGCGTACTTTTCCAGGGCAAGTACATGCTAATCGTTGGTTAGCTCGAGCCAACTTCAATAATTGGAGCTAATTAGCATCACTCAAGTGCGCCAGAGGGACTTGGAAAGTTACCAACGCATAGCCATTACGAACCAGCGTACAACCGACCATTACTCTGCTTTTAGCTGCTCGTATGGAAAAGTTGTTAGCCATAATGATTGATTATAGACCAAATACTTTCGAACTTTGAGCATTCAGTTTTCAATATCCAACCCCAAGAAGATGTTGGCTCGTCGACTTTTCGTCTGGCTCTCGGTCCTATACTGCCTGAGTTCCACGCACGCTGATATATCCGAAGGAACTTGCGTTGGATCTCTGAACGGAGTCTGGAGCGGCGGGCGTTGCTTTTTCATCCCACAAGTCCAACCGATGGATTTCAACACCGCCTGGTTCACATGCCAAAACACCTACGACAATGCTGTGTTGGCCCATATTCATACAAGCACCGAATATGCGCTCATCGGGGAGATGATGGATGTACGTAAGATATTTTTACACATTATTTGCTTGGGTCAAAAGCTTTTTTACTCTCTTCTACAGGAGAAGTTAAACGGCCTGCCCGCGTGGGTGGCGTTGGGACACGCCAGCAGACCTATTGGCAATTGCAGTTTCCAGCCGAATGTCACCTTTTGGTACGACACCTCGAGTCAACCGAATCCCAATTTGAAAGGCGAGAACACGTGGATCAGAAGTCATCCGTGCGATGATATAACCGTGGCCGGCGAGGAGGCTAGCTTTGGCGTATTCAGGCCGTATAATTATCTTGCTCCGACATTGCCAAGTTTTCCATTTCGCTTTTACGATTACCAAGGATCTAGGCAACATCATCCTCTGTGCCAAGTGACGAGTAAGTAATGAGAGAATGAAAAGGAGATTCAAGAAAGTTGACGAAAGCTCATTCAGGTTGCGAGCGCACTTACAATCCCAACCCTGGAAAATGCCTTTTGGAAGTTCCTGTCGAGACGATTCAGTCATCGATCGTACCGCAAACATGCGCCGACATATGTTCAACGAAAATCTGGTGTCGGAGCTTCGAATACGAAGCGACTGGCGGCGAATGTCGATTGTATTCGTGGTCACTCGTCGACGAGGGTTGTATTGGGACTGGATGCGCCAGTGTGTTGACAGCTGCGGAAGATTGCATCCATTACGATAGTGATCTGTAGAATATACAACTGTGGAGCGCACTATAAACTATAAAAAGCAAGTTTTATAGTTTATAGTGCGTTTAGTGTTTTGTCATGTCAAAACACCTTAGTTTTTCAGTTGCACGATTCGACTAACCTTGGTTTGTCACAATCGAATCACTTGACTTTGTGTGCCAACGTTCACAGAGTATCATTATGGGGCCGTGGAGTAGTGTTTGCTGTAGGTTCCGAGTCAAGCACGCTGAGAAATTGGTCAATCTTTACGTTAGCGGAGGAATTATTAATTAATAAATTAATGCGCCAGCAAAAGAGCAGAGAACGAGCCTTTAGCCGACGTACAGATTACACCAAGGCAAAGCGACCGCGACTCAGAGTTTCGTCTTTCTTCCAATCATGGCATTTTGAAGGAATAAAGGAATACGGAAATGGAATTTTGAAGGATTGAAGGAATACAATCTGATCCCCGTTTTATCATACCTCAGACTGGTAGCGTTGGCTTGCCCAGGTGCATCGTAGCAGTACGTAATGGCTGGCGAGAAGCCGCAGACTCCAACCGTGCTTGCGCTGTGTTGCAAAGCGATCCATGCATTTCCACGAGCTCCACGAAAAAAAGTTTCGATTCCAGGTTTTGGTCCAGGTAATTGTCACTGGAAGAAATGCTCACTGCAAGCTTCGCCAAAATACCACCACTCCTTGGTCATTTACCTGAGAAGAACGTAAGTATTGCCAATCGGAAGAGCGCATCTAAGAGAACAGATCCCGATCAAGATATTTTCAACAGCTATTACACGCCCAATTTTACAATGCTTCAAAGTTTGAATTACACGGGCCGTGTAATTGGCGCCACGTGGCGGATGAAATTTTCTTTTCTTGATAAAAATTGATCCAGTAGAGATACCTCGATGTTTCAACTTCAGTTTGCATCTTTATATGTCCTAGAATCGGTTGGCACAGCCATTCGACCATTTCATACGCTTAAACCTTCGGAAAGTAGAAGAATGTGTTTCGCGCCAAAAAAGTCGACGCTGATTCTCCCTTTAAGTAGCATTGAGTGTTTTGCACGTTGTCCAAGCATTGACATTCGCGACGGGTCCAGTCACAGCGAAGAAGCATCTGAAGCCGATCCACATACCGTTCATGGAACAATTGCAAGTGATCGTTTAATTTTGAGGTGATCTGTCTTATACCACAGTTTTAGTGGATCAGAAGCGAACCTCTTGAAATCAAAGCGAACTTAAAACTACGCAAGGAACGGCGATGCGAATGCTGCAGGAATGGTAACTTCATTACTCGTAACATGCCGACATAATCAGTCTCTCGCAACCTATCACTGTGCACTCACAGCTCACTATCGTAGTGGTAACAACATCCGGATGTTGTGTATGCAGCGCACCCACTCCCTGTGCAGCTATTGTCGATCAGTGATCACTGATACACCCAGCAACTACTCGATACTTCTTCGAACTCGAAACTTCGACACCACATCCTCGCTGAACAAGCATCTGCGCATTCTTGTAGCTGATATGTGACCGTGATGATCTCCGCAGCAATTTCCTCGAGACTTCGCCTGTTTTGAAAGTGTATCGATGGTCACAGCCTGAAGGAAGCTTTGCTTTATACCTGTTGCCGACAGGACATCGACAGGGCTACTGCTTACCACCACTTTGACATAACGTAAAAGCTCATTATGTCCCCCATCGAATAAGTCCCCCGGGGTCTTTTTCGAACCATACTTATACACTGCGGGATGGTCCAAAAATTACTTTTTACTGTTTGATCAACGAATACTGATCGACAATCAACTGACAATTGTGAGCTACGGGCCGGCCCGTAGCTCGATCGAGTACAAAGCGCAATTACACGTTGAAAATTCCATTTCCATAACCTGTCGTTACATGGCGCATTCTATGGGAAAAAAATCTAGAGAGAGAGGGCTTCAGACTGTCTTTTGCAAAAGATAAAGGTATCGCGAGAACATTGGCGATTTGCACAAGCAGAGGAGCAGAAAAGCAATCTAGATGGAGACCATCCCACACGGACATGGCATAGGCAACGAAAACCCCATGAACGAAATCTGCTCCCAACCAACCATCACAAAGTTGTCCGACGCATAGAATCGCTGACCAATAGACCTTTTCAAGGTGCATTAAATGAACCGAATTTAAATTCCCGCTTCTGACTGCTTACTGCAAAAATACACTTTTATCAAAATGTCTCGTAGGAAAATTGTGCGGGTTCATGAGGAATTTGCATAATTTTCGTTAAAGTCCTCAAATAAAATTCAGTTTCACTAATTTGCGAATGTTATTTAAATTTCGATGTAATATTGGAGAGGATTATTTATTGTTTCTAATTCAGCATTTCCTGTACGAGATTGAAGCATTCATTCACGAATTTCTGGAGAAAATGTTCGAATTTGCATAAAAAGGAGCGTTGCGCACAGGATCATCCAAAAATATGGTCAAATTGATATAAGTGGTCAAAGTAGTACTGTAGGCGGGAATTCAATTTTTTTGCATGCTGAAATGGTCGATTAGCTCTGCACGTGTGTGAATGTGTTCTGTGTGCTGGTACAGATGCTCTTCTAATACCGTTTAGAAGCAGTCGACATCGCTCTGGCCAATCAAACCTTTTCCACGTGGTCTCATAGCTTACAATTAGATTGCACAATAATATGGCATCTGGTGAACATGCCCACAAGATATACTGATATACATATGCCTGCCTCCTGACTAATTTTAGCACCAACGTGAAACTTATCATTACGGAGATGTGTTTTCGCTGAATAAAAAGGTACCTGCGATTTCTGTTTTTGCCAGTGTGTCCAGGGTGCTTTCTGAAGCGGATGGAGACTTACAACAGCCTGAACCTAATGTGCGTATGAGGTGGTTGCATATACAATGTTCTTGTGGGCTTGACAAGTCCTGCACAAGCTAATCGGTTTGTGCGTGCGAACAGCTGCATTTTGTAGTTTGCATTGTTCTGTGCCCATTTGCAGTAAATCCTCTCAGAAATAGTGCGATGAGCATAGGAACAACAGAAACTATAATAGTTCTAAAATTACCCGTTGAGCAAAATGACAACAAAACGTCATTCGAAAGTGAGCAGAATCTCTCCACACTCAACTATAAAAACAATGAGAAACGAGCTCTTGTAAAAGGTAAAAGGCAGTCAGTATAAGTTAGGCCTGAGGCTAGACTAACGGGTACATTAATTTTTTTGCCTATGCTATCTTACTCGTGTTTTCGCACTCCAAAGTGACGAAATTTGCACGCATTTTTTTTTTTTTTTCAAATTTCGCGCCAAAAAGCTGAAGTGTGATATGATGTCACTGAAGTGCTTTGGCCCAATGACAAGTCTCCTTCGGAAATCAGAACAGTGCATTTGAATGCAATCGACAATTAGAATCGAGCATAAATGTGAAAGAAGCAACTTGCACATAAGACAATTTTGGTTCTGATAGGAAGAGGGAGGAGGCCAATTCTTGCATTCAACTCCTTTTACTTCATGCTCCCAAGCTTCGATAAACTATTCCGTGTCATCGTCACTTTGATTCTTTCGATCGGATTTCGACACAATTAGCTTACCTCATCGCATCCGATATGGAAATTGGTAATCGAAGGATGTGCGTCCAGAACTTGGGTCAGCATCGATTCGATCAACGCCAGCGAATCTAGAACGATCAGTTTCCTCATTTGCATTGTACGTCTTGTCAACCTATAGTCGGAAGTTTCGCCCTGGATCCGTATTGGTAGAGCGGTTACAGTAATCCAAGTCTACACTGCAAATGAAGGTGATGTACTCTTACATCTCTGAAGTTGATCACCATGCTCATGATTATAGGTCAAACATGTGTCGGAGGATTCACCCAGGATCCATACTGAGTGAGCGGTTACAGTAATCCAGATCCACTTTGGATCTAGGGTGGATCCTCCGACACAGCCTCAAGCAAAAGCATGGTGATCAGCTTTGGAGATGCAGAGTACATGTTCTTCACTTGCACAACGCTCACTTGAAAAGTCTTCCAACACCTGTGCGATCTCACGATCAACAATCACCTTCATTGCACTCCTTATGTTGCCAATGCACAATAAGTTCTTTACACTACTAGTTTGTCAATGCACAGTAAAGTACATTGCAGCTGTATGTGCATGTGCCTGTGCGCGTCAAAAAACACTCATTGTATTCTGACGTGAGCTCAGCGACTGTAAACCTAACTGATATGCTCTGGCTTCGCATTCTTACACAACACTATAAGGCCAGGCCACATCTTGCGACAAATTCAAAATTCATAAGAACTGCCTATGACAAAATTACCCGAGTGGTGTGTGCGAGCAACAGGAGCAACTGGAAATTCGGAATTTACAAAATTCGCGATTTCT
>JAQGCW010000085.1:0-16885 GCA_034700065.1 Mesodorylaimus bastiani | reverse complement strand
CCGACATTTTTCTTGACTTTTTTTTCTTGAAACGACGACGAAATCAAAAACAAGGAGACGAAATTTTTCGAAGAAAAAAAGATTCGACGAGGAGAGATTTGAGAAATGACGACTGCACTGGAGCTTGCTCTTTGGAGACAATGATGAATCCACGTCGACCTCCTCCACGAGAACCTGGCAAGCACTGAGAGGAAAATTCGATGACATATTGCTGGAAATTTGTGTCTCGACACGAATTTGGATCATGCAAATCACGGCGGGAAAATTCAAATTTGCTGATGCGAAGGTGTACAGTAATGAGAACTGAAATTTTTGGAGATTCACTTCAAAGTTTGTCGAAATCAGCTTTTGGTTCTTTTTTAACGTTTGAGAACGAACGGTTTAGATCGACTTTTGAGAAACGGGGCGTGTGTTGGAGAAGTGCAGAGGCCCAGTAGATCCTGACACCGTCAACTTTTCTTTGCTGGTTTGGATGAATGCAGAAACGGTCAAAGATTTGGGGTTGGTTGGAGACAATCGAGGAGATGGACGCTCGGACCACCGAATGCCAGGTCCCTGGGTGCCTTTCTCGAATCACCCGATGAACATAGAATGAAAAAAACGCTCCATTATCCCCAAAAAGTACATTTTGAATCCTCGCAAAAGCCAAATTAGAAATGAATGAGAGTGAAAAAAGAAAACAAGAATCAAAATGCGCAGAAGTAACGTAATTGTAAGTTAATGAATAAAGAAAACTCATGTTCCAAGCAATCAAGAATCACGCTTATGTTCCCTCGGAAGCTTCTTGTCCGTTTTAACGCTTCTCCAACATCATCGCAGCTTCTTCAGCTTCTTTGATTTTCAATTGTTTGAGATATTTGAGAGCGCGTTTGGCCGCTGTGCATTTGGCGATACGATAATTGCGTCCCATGCCGATAAAACGTCCCTTGCCGACCACATCCACGGTCACGCGCACTTTGCCCAATACCACATCGCGTTCCAGTTTGCTGCAAAGCAAAAAAAAAGAACGTCACTGAGAACTCGAAGCGCAAGAAACACGCAGTTAGACTTACGCGAACTTGGCCTTCTCCGGTTCCATTTCCAGAAGCTCGCGAATCGGTGATTTGGGCGGGTTAGCGCAGCATTTGTCTGAAACAGAAGAACGCACAGTTAATTCATGAACACAAGCAAAAAGGACGAGAAATTATCCTTACCGATTAGGTCCTTCATCATTCGATGATAGACACGCCACACGGCGTCCAACGAACCGCCCGAGTCCAAGTAAATGGCGCCGGCCACCGATTCGAACATGTCGCCCAACGCTTTCGGCACTTCGATGTCTTCCTCGTCTTCCACGTCCTCCTCGTTGCCCAATAAGTATAGCTGAAAACGAAAACACATTAGGTTTCTTACAAGGAAGATGAGGAAAAAACATCAGCGTTTAACTTACCTGTTCGTCGAAATTCGGCTCCGCTTGGCGTTCGTCAATCATTTGGACGAATTTTTTCATCAGATTGACCATACCGGGACAGAAAGCCATGAAATACTAAAACGAACCCATAATCATTTGTGGAAAGAGCCAAAAGAATGTGTTAAAATCTTACCTGATGGAATCGATATTTGACGGCCAACGAAGCGAAAATCGTATTATTGACCAAAGCCGAACGTAGATCGGTCAAGACGCCAGGCGAATGTTGCCGTCGATCTTCGAATAAATGCCTCGTGATCATGTAGTCCAAAACGGCGTCGCCCAAAAATTCCAAACGCTGACAAGAGAGATCATTGTATCAATTAACGAGTCTAATTTTAAAAAAATCACGAAAAAATCAACGTACCTGATAGCAATCGGTGACTCGATTGTAATAATAGGATGCGTGCGTGAAAGCTTGTACCAAATACGCCTTCTCCTTAAACTCGTAGCCGATTTCGCGTTCGAAACCCGACAAATTGAAACGTTGCCATAATAAGCGTAATTGAGCCGTTGGATCCTCCACGACGTCTTTGAACAACGGATGTCGACCTTCGTTGTGCCAAGCATTCTCCTATAAAACCGAGAATTTTAAGCGGCGTAACAGGCGGTAGCTCAAAAATAAAATAAGCCCAAAACCACGACAAAAACGTTCTACTTACATCAGCGACCGGTCTCAATCCCATCCATTTCAAGAATTGAACGGTTCGATCCGGCCCGTACGTGAGCAAATAGACGCCGATCATGGCCTCGACGGCATCGGCGATACTCTTGTCCGGAATGCTGTGTTGCGTCAACATATTGTAGGGAATAATACCGGAGAATTCGTCCGGTATTGGCCACGACGGTTTCTGTTGACGAAGATCCACCTCCAACTTGTCATCGACCGAGATCGTGGTCGCCTCCAACGGTGCTTCCATGATCGTATCCATTCGCTTGTCATCTTCGTCGGCTCCCACATTCTCGGCATCCTTGTCCAACGGGCAATAACCGGGCGGCAACCAATTGTCGCTCGGTTCGAACTTGCAGGCGATCATTAATTCGCCGAATCCCTTGCGCTTTCCGAGCTTGTACAAATTGTAATTGCTGACGAGCTTGCTTCGTAGGAATGATAATTTTCCCTCGTGGAAATCCGGACAATTGTTGAATAAGCACGAAGTGACGGCGTATTTCAGGAAAGAATCGCCGACCGTCTCCAAACGTTCCAAATTGAATCCGTCGTTCGCGTTCGACATCGTCAACGCTTGTAGAATCAAACACGGATTCGGCCCGTACGGTTTGTTCTCGAACTCGTCCGCTTGAAAGTCGACGGGCGACGAATCGGCCAACAACGCAACGTCGGTCAAAGGCGAAAATACGGAATCGTTCAATTGCGCCGCCAGAGCCGAATCGGTGATATCGTCGTCCTCGCCCAGATCGATCAAATTCTTGTTCGATTTAACCGCGACGGGCTTGGGGGCGACGGATTTTGCTCCCGCCGAAATGGCGTCGGTTGGATCGTAGACGGTCAAAGCTGGCGATGGCAGATTCGGCGAGACGGGCCGACTTTGAGCGAGATCATCTTCGCTGATGCCCAAATCGGTCAGATCGATCGTTTCTTCCATCTTCTTTTCGTCCACATCCTCGAAGTCGGCCGGAAATTTTCGACGCGGCTTCTTGGCGGCCGATGTGTTTCCCCAAACATCGTCGATCATCGTTTCGGCCGTTTCTCCATTACCACTGGCGATGGCGCGCGGGGACGGGGGTCCTGGTGGTGGTAATAAAGCGACAGACGCCGGAACTGGAACCGCCACTGGAACGTTGACGCCCAAGTTGGTGAGGTCGTTCAATAAGGCGTTCACGTGAATGCGTCCATCCGCCGATAGTGAGCTCAATCCGAGTCCGCCGCCGCTGGCTCCGCTTTCGGGCAATGCATCCACCGCGACGTCTCCCCATCCCGTCGGTACGATATTTGCGATGGGCATAAACGGATCGACGTGTCCGTTCGGTCCGCCCGTGACCGCGCGACGTTCGGCGCCCATATTCATGAATCGACGACCGATTTCCACGTCGAAAAAGATTTCATCTTCGTCGTCCCAATCGTCGTCGTTCGCCGCCGAATCGATTCGTTCGACCAATCCGTTCGCCGTTCCTTGAGGACTCGCGATAAGACCATTCGGCGGATGAGGAACCGCGGGAGCAACGGGGGCAGGTGAATCGCCCGGCAAGCTCGATGCCAAATTCGGATCCCAAACGCCAATTTCGAATCCATCTTCATTCGTGCCGTTGGTCGCATTGGCCGCTGCTCCGTTCGGTTGCTTGGCACGGCTCGCGGACGATTCGTCTTCCGTGAAATCCGGTTCCGCAATCTCCGCGTAGGAACTCTTCTTTCGCCAACCGTAGCTCAATGGCTCCCAGTCGAAATCGGTGGCGAATTCGCTTTCTCGTCCGAACGCATCCTTTTCCACGCGACTACGCCACTCGTCCGCCACCAATAAGGAATTGGCCCTTAAAAACGCAAAGACTGTCAGTATGCGACGCCTACCATCCAAAAGAAAAAGGAAGGACTCGTACCTGTAGAGCACCGTCGGCAAGCAAACGATCATACTCCATAACGTGGCCGGGATCGGATGAATATCGACCAATTCGGGCGCCAATAATTGCTTTTGCGTCAAAGCCGCCGCGGCTTCTTGCTTCGAAGAATTCTTATCGTTCGACGGAATCGGTTGTGGGACCAATTGTGTTCGTCGTGTGAAACGAGGAATTGTCAAATTCAACCTAAAATGGAAAATTCGACTGTAGAAATCGGAATCAAAACCAAATACAAAAATACTGTCTAATACACAAAATAAAACCGGTTTGACTTACCTGCTGGCCGTATAATCGACGTCGAGCATCGGTTGATCTTGATTATAAATATAGATGCCGTATTTTTCCATAAAATATTCGTTGAAGCTCGAATATTCCACATCGGGGAACGGACTATTCGGTTTCAAATGATCGCAAACTTCGGTGACGTAATAGAAATTCGGTTGATCCGGATTTCGGTACCACGGCATCACGACGGCGTCCACGTACCTGAAAATATGAAAACCAAGATTAGCGACAAGAAACTTGATCGAAAAATTTCATGACTCACTTTTCGCGAACGAATTTGAATTGTTCTTGTTCGTCGGCGGTTAATGTGCGCGGTAATTCGTTCACCGTTTCACGAACGGTTGTCATGAATGGGAAATCGACCACGTATTGATCTTCGCCTAAAAGCAAAGAGGACCACATTGGGATTCAAAATTAAAACGAACAAATACAAAATACACTTACCTTTCTTCAATGGCACGACGTAGATCGTATTATTGGCTTCGAACGGATCGAATTTCATGCTATGCTTCTCCAAACGAAGAATATCCGAAAATAAATATTCGTGAAAACGGGCGATCCAACCGATTTCTTCCTCATTCAACAGAACATTATGCGGGAGTGCAATGATTCGAACTCGCATTTGTCCCTGACGCGCGTAGACTGGGAAACTCGGAATCTGGAAAAAGAAACCAACGATCACCTTTCTGGAAACCATCACTTTTTAAACCATCACAATTTTAATTAAAAAAATAATTACCTTGGGAATACGTTTGGTGGACACAATTCCCCAAAATCGAGAATAATCGGTCGGATCGAACGATAAACGCGACGGTTTGGAAGCCGCCGGCGTTGCGCCCGTTTTCACCAGCTCCATATCGATCAAATGGATATAATTGACCGTCTCATTTGTCGGTCGAGCATCCATGAAGGCGTGAGCGACCTGAAACGTCGAGAATGCTTATGGATTCCACCATCATCGACGATTCGAGACACCAAACTTACCTTTTTCGAGTAATATTGCTTGCGTTTGGTGGAACCAGGGCGAATACGTCCGTCCGGCGATACTTCTTCTTCGTCGTCGATCAAGAACTTGGCCGCGGCTTCTTTACCCACGGGCAATAAATGACGATCCAATTCTTGTTGTTGATGCAGGACCATGCACGTGGTTAAAGCCGTCGCCATTTGAGCAAATTTCTGCTTGGCCATGAGAGGACCCTGGAAAAGGAGAATATTTAAATAAAAAACTGCAAAAAAATCCGACAAGAATCAGAAATGTGTACTTACATAAATGCATTGCTTCACCGGAGAATTGATCGGCAATGTCAATGAGCCTTGGTAATAAACCTGGTTCCCCTTGACAACTTCCTGGACCGAATATCGCGGCACCAATCTCGTGAAGACGTCGCTGGGCAGCTTGGCGCAATACCTGAGAATGAAAAAAGCTGATTTTCAAGATCAAACCTAAACGAAGACAAATAAAAAAAGCACTTACCTGTTGATCAATGGAATAGCCGTGGTCATAGTTACGCGAGGTCGTCCTTCCATCCGCCCGTTTCCATCATCCTCCGGCTCGTAAGCAGGCATCTCGTGATCGGCATAACTCATATCGATATCCTCCTTCGGCGGCACTTGTCTCGAACGGCAGTGATTCAGAAGAATCTGTAAAAACTACTTTCAATGAACGAGCTAACAAAAAGAACGAAAAAACAAGACTTACCTCCTCGATTTTTGCATACATCTTGAACTGATGCAAGATCAAGTCGCTGTGTTTCTCCTCCACCAAAAATATGTATTTGGCGTTGGCTTTCCTGGCTCGGCCTGAAGACAATAAGTTCAAATTTCCGCCCCAGTTGACACGTAAACCAAAATTTTCCCTCACCTCGCGATTGCACGAACGATGTGAACGTTTTCGGGGCATCGAATCGAATGACGCAATTGCAATGGCGAATATCGATGCCTTCCTCGATCACGCTCGTCGCGACCAGCAGATTCAAATGCTTTTGACGGAAGTTCTTGAGCACCTGAAAAATAGAGAGAATCGATCATTCTAGTGTCAAGAAAAGTGAAACGAACACCACTTACCTCTTCTTGTCGTTTATGCAACGAGACTTTCTCCTCTTCGGAAACGTTGTACCCATTGTACCCGACGATGAAATCGATTTTGAGATACGCGAAATCCTCCTTCGAGAACGATTGAAGACGTTTCAAGCAATCCTGTAATTTGGAGAAAAATATGTCAAAGTTTCAAACAAAAGCAAGTTACAAATACTTGACTTACCCGCAATGTCTTGGCGATATATCGTTGCTCGACGAACACTAAACCGGAGAATTCGTTATCATCTCTGTTCCTCGTCTCTCGTTTGCTCGTCGTGGCGCTGCCTTCTCTGGCGGCTCTGGCCGCGTTGTCCCGTCGTCGAGGGTTCAAAGCTCGCAAAACCTCCAATAAGCGATGCACGCGTCCGGGCAACCATTTGAGCGCCTTCTCCAACGAATTCACATCCGACACGAACGGATCCAACATTTGACGAGCGATACGAATCGTAGTTTGGCCCATCAAGATGAATAGTTGTTCCATTTCGGTCATCGTGTACTTGTCCAACTTGACCAATTGACGTTCGGTGATCGTGCAAACGCGCCAAGCGCACCACGGACCCAATTGTTCGAGCGTGGTGATAATACGACGGAGAGCCAGCTTGACTGATTTACCAGGATTCATCTCGAGTTCCTCGCAGAAGTTGGCTTGATCGCAAAAGTCGATGGCGCCTTGAATAGTCGCCCGCACTTTCAAAAATTCGGGTTGGAGTTCGAAATTTTCGCATTTGAGCATGACCATCTGCAAAAGAATACAATGAAAATCGGAACAGAAAAAGATAATCTCGAAACTCACCTCCGGTTTGGCTCCGTATTTCGATACTGATGTTAAATCGCTCGTAGTCTCGATCTTGGCTGATAAAGCGCATTCCAATTCGAAAATGATTCGTTCCAACTTTTGCGGAGTCGTATCCTCGGTGATTACGGAAGCGGTCAATCCGAGGATTCGAGGACGATTATCTGACAGGAACCAAGATTAGGATTTTCGAAGAACGAAACACAAACAAAACTCAAACCCGCTTACTTTCTTGACATTTCGCGTATTCACGCATGATTTCTCGATAAGGATGACTCTTGCTGGCGTGATGACATTCGTCGAAAACGATCACGTTGACGCGTTCCATCGTACAGAAGCCGTGATTGATAATATTCAAGAAAATTTGAGCCGTCATGACGAGAACCTGAAAAAGAATCCCGACACGAGTGAAGAAAAAATGACAACTTCAAAGCTTTACAAACTGTCTTACTTGATTCTTGCTAAGCTCCTTTTCCCAATGATCGCTCATCCATCGATCCGTATTTCGTACGCCCGTGTAATCGCCGACGGTCAAATCCGTGTGAACCCGAATTTCTTGGGCTTGTTGTACCGCCAATCGCACTGAAAGCAAAAAAGTAAAGTTATCAATCATGGAAACATAAAATCCAACGCCTCATAAAAGCCATGAAACACAAAAAAGACAACTGCTCGCTTACCTGTAGGCACCAAGAAAAACGATCGTTTGCCGCCCTTCTCAAACGCAATACGAACATCGGCGGACATTTCTCGAATGAGCATGATGGCGATGAACGTCTTGCCCGTGCCCAAACCCAACGGTAGAATCACGTTCGATCGTTTGGCTTTCTCCAAGCATTCCAACTAAAAAAAGCAGAGAAACTGATCAACTCGAAAATCGAAAATCAAAATAAAATTGAAAACAGATTACCTGATAAGTCCTGGGAGTGAAATTTTCTGAATCGATTTCTTGCAGTCGATAAGCCATTTTCTGAAAAAAGAAAGAAAATTTCTTCAACCCAAAGAGAAAAATTGCAAACTCGAAAACATTTCTTTAAATTTAAAGATGAAAACACGAGAAAACTTACCGTTGTAACCACTTTCCGAATAATTTAAGTCCTACAAAACTCGATTCCAATTGTTCGAAACAAAATTAAAATAAGCAAAAACCCGGAAGATTCATATCGATTTGATCATTCCAAAATAAAATCGCGCGATCGTTTTCTCGTAAATAAGTATAAGTATAGAGGCCGAAAAATATGGGCCTCGGACATTTGGGCCCAGCCGCGAAATTCAAAAGTCAAATTTGAGAATCACATATAATCACACTTTCCAAAATTCCGATTTTTGAAATATATCTTGAGGAAAACGATAATTCCTACACAAAATAATAATTTTATGTCTTTAAAACTTTTATTACTTCGAAAAAAAGAAGAAATCTGACGTTTTTCGCCCTTTGTTTCCGAGCTAAATATTCAAATCTTCCCGCGTCGGTAAGTTAATTCTGTTGTACCTGAAGATCATTCTCGAAAACGTACAGTATCTTTGACAAGCTCTGCGGATATTTGATCCCCAGGGGACCAAAATTCCGTCGTCACAAAATTGAACCCAAAAGCACACCTGCGCAGGTACAATGCCATGTCTGCACGAAGCGCAAAATCAGTTCGCCGTGCGCACATAGCTGATCTGCAGGTAAGTAGCTGCTTATATCAGTTTTAAAAAGTCCTTAGTTGTATTTGGTTCATAAGGAGGCTTCTTGACGAACAAGTAATTTAAAAATTTGCTTTCAGAAACAGGATATGACTCTTTTTTGTTCAGCGCTTTCTCGATCTTTAAATCATAATTCGAGCCAATCTCATCCGTTCTTTTCATGTTTCACAAAATGTATTAAAAGTCTCTCAGACGTCAAAATTCTATTGCAGTCTCTCTACCTCTCTCTTTCTTTTTTTTCTGAATAAATTCTCTCCTCGTCTTCAAATTCTAGTCGGAATTTAGTAAAACAATACTCTCGTATCATTTCTGGCGCGCATGTAAATGAGCACTTTGGAAAATTCAATCGCGATTATTCGATTGGGCTTCTACGAGCGACCTCCTCCTCTACTCTCTTCTTCTGGACGCTCGTCCGCCGTGAGTCTCCGCGAGACGCTCGTCCTCCGCGAAGAGCTGCGAGATGACAATGTCCAATAGGTAGTGGCTTTTCGGTTGATTGATCCGGACGATGGAAGCTTTTCGTTTGCTGCTACTGCGGCGGGCTAATCCTTTCCATTCAGCTCTCTTGGCCATTGTTGCTTTCGAAGAAGAATGCCCTGCAGCTTGTAGATACGATGACTTGCCCGGGGTCTTCGGGGGAATGATTGGTGTGGGGGATTTTGCGGCCAAGAGACGATGAGACAATGAGGATTGAGGAAAGTGGGAAATGAAATGGAAGCGCTTATAAGGGAAATGTCAGTGCGGGCTTCTGCTGGAGGGTTGGTGGCTCTTGCTCTCCAAATAGCTAAGAGATGTTGACGTAGGTATTGAATGACGTCTTGGAGAAGAGTTTGTGACCAATGTATTTTCCGGTTTCATCTTTCTCGTATTCTCCACGAGCTTCTCCTCCTCACCTACTTCTATACTACTGGTACATAACTGATTTAATTTTCGCTCACAGATTCGATCTTTCTCTTCTCTTTCGCCTCCCTTCGTTCCTTCTTCTCTTCTGCTTCGCTTGCTCGTGCGGGCTGTGCGGCGGGCGGCAGCGGCGCCTCGCGGGCTCCTGGCTGCGGCTCCTCTCCCGTTTCCATCCGTGCAAGGAGATGGTCTCTGGTCGAGGCAGATATCGTTTTATTCTTGCTGGCCATTTTCTCTCGCGGCCTCTTCTTCCGTGGTCTTGATACCCTTCTCGATGGCGCGGATGTGGCGGCGGTGATAGGTCGGGGGCCGACGAAGGACGGAAGGAAGCAAGAGCCGAGTGGGAGTCGGTCGAGACACAGAGAGAGAGGCCGCGCGAGAATTGGAAGCCGCTTTTCATATTTCTCCTCACGCTTCACATCCATTCTCGTCCGGCGTTGACGAGTGAACTGACTGCTTCTCCTTCTCTGCCCAACCCCACACACACTCGTGGCGATTGGAAAATGGCCACGGACGAACGATGTGTTGAGTTGAACATGCGACAGAGTCGGTAGACCGGCCTCGGTTCTATCACGAACATCCTAGGCTCCGCTTGGTGGAAGTCGATTCCCGAATTGGAATCACCTGCTCCCGAGCACGCACACTCGTCTCGAATTCTCCTTCCGGCTCCCATAATTGTCCGCGATCTTTGTTCACTGGACGACGGGTTCTACTAGTACGACCAGAGTGGCCCAGGGGCGATGGGCGTGGACGTGGACGTGTCGCAATATTGCGACGTTATACTTTTATGGAACGCTGTGGCCATGTTCTTAATATCGTTCTTCACCGATTATTGGGAATACCGTACGTACGATTACGCCAGTCTGGTACCGTTGTTGCGCGGTTTCAACGAGACGATCGTACGCGATTACGAACAATTGCATATGACGACCAGTGTGCTGGTCGAGTTCATTCTCGAACAATCGTGCGCCGCGAGTGCTGCATCTTCTTCGTCGATCGATTCGAGTCAACGAAAGCGATTGGGTATGGAGAATGTCGTCGATTCGAAGCCGATCGCCCAATCGATACCGGCTTCGGTTTATAAAATATACTTGTTCACTGAATACGGGAATCTATTCAAGGAATGCAATGATCTCGAAGGTGAGGGTCCTCGCCCTTCTTGGAAGTATCCGGGAGGGTCAAACAATAATCGGAGGATCTGCTACTCCGGATCCAGAGTGGATTCGGGTTACTGTAATCGCTGTTCCAGGGTGGATCCGCAATGGATCATCCGATTATAGTTTGAATCTTAGACTCCCCTAGATATTTATGGGAACCACCGGGAGAACGCGGGATCAAGGCCTCGCCATTTGGTAGTCTGGAGATATGTCTGTTGGGCTCTGTCATCAGTGGACATCGTGAAGTACCCAGGACCCAAGGATGGTCCAAACCTGCACCCCTGTACCCCCACAAGCCCCTCGGCATCCAAGTGTACCGACGATGAGCCGTGTCGTGAAGTAATTCGAATCCGCGCGTCTCTTTGTTCGCAGATAATCGTCCCTTCCGTTTTTTTTCTCTCGGCAAACAGAAATACGAGATCTCCCTCAAAGCGCAAAGTTCCTAATTGGGAATAGTATGCCCCCTAAGTGTACTCGGATGTTATTTATCCGAGCGTGAGAGGAAGTCCAAGCGGCGTTTTGTGGTCCCCGAGTTAAATGGGATCCATCGGATGCTCCGGATAGACCGGAAGCCAGTGGGGCCATTCAGAGCTTCGACTCAAGGCCGATCCAAGGCCGAAGACTATCCCAAAATGGCGCTGTATCATTCGGAACAAAATACAACGAGCGATAAAGAGTCTAAAAACACATTGGCCATTTTCAGAAGCCTTACGAGTTCAATTACACCGCGAGCGAGCCATGTATCAAAGTTCCTGCTACTATTATATGTTCACTCGGACGCCTTGGCATCGATTCCATCAGGACCATCCCATTCACGGTAATTTGTGCCTCTCCTTCCTTCCGAGAACATCGAATGCGTATCGAGGTGTATCGTTTCTTTGCAGTCACCGAGACGCTGACATTGATTCTGGGCAGTGCATCGGCCATCCTCTCCATGGTGGCCATGTTGAATGGCACTTTGGGCGCCATTAGGAATCATCCCAAACAAATGACCGCCGCCGGTATGTGCCTGGCCGTACAGGGTAAGCCGTGCGATGGATGTGTCGGGATCTGACTGTTATGTTCCTCACTGAATGGGAGTTTGATGTTCAGGTACATCCAAGTCCAATTCAGCACATGAGTTCGATCCATGTTTCATCGTTCTTTGGGTGAAGCGTGACCTCGGGGGTTCAGACTGAACCACGCTTCATCGAAAGTCAGGGCTAGTCTCTGTCCGAACCTATTCCAAATCATTGCATTTTCTCCGTCTATCCCAGTACTAGCTTAAAATTAAATTTAAAGTTAGATCCCGCCTAATCCTGATCCAAGTAGACCTTTTCCCATCCAAAGTCCAAGTCCAAGCCCCACAGCCCGAAATGCCTATCTCCGAATCTTGCAGGCATCCTCTACTTATGCACGGTTGTTCTATTCGTGGCCAAACTTCATTTCATTCAACATTATTACGCCAATCAGAGTACGACGTCGTGTCAGGAGGCCTTGGTCAATGCGCATCGTCGACATACGCTCGGTTGGTCATACGCGGCCGCCGTCTTCAGTTTGGTCTTGACCGCAATTTCGGCCTACGTCTTCATTATGAATAGCAAGGGAATTCGTCGACGACGAGCGCGGATTAAACGTCGACAACGGATGGAAGCCGCCCTTATGTCTTCGTGCAAACAAGACGTGGCCTTGGCATTGAGAGCCAAAATGATCGTTGTTACAAAATGATCAAAGAGGAGAGAGAGTTACATTTTTGCTTTCGCTTATCGAGCTTATCGAAAAGAAGCGAGTTTTCTCAAGGTCCCTCAATCAAAGTAGTAGACAAATTTCTCTCCGAGTAGTTCTCTCAATCAAAGTAGAATGAACCCTTCCCTTCCCTCCAAAAGTCTCTCGACGGGGCCCTCGGGGGAAAAGCGAGATCGATCCGCGAGCAATGCACAAACAAGAAGAGGACGGCTTAATCCGTTTAGAATCGAGTGGCATCTACCTCGTCTCTAATTGCTGACGGCTCGTCCTCAACAAGCGAAATGCGATTAGCCCGAGTGCAGCGGCGAACTGAGGCTCTAATGCCAAACCTTTCAGCTCATTCTCCCCATCCATCGCTAACAAAAAAAGCCTCAACAACTGTACCTTAACATCAAATCCATCGAGAACATAAATTCGCGCAAGAGCGATCACAAAAAAAGAGATTGATCAAGTTTCCAAGAATATTCAAAAAAGTTTTAAAAAATGTATCAAATGCAATTAACGAAAATACGTACCAGAAAACGTTGCAATATCGGATTATTCGTTTCCTCCGCTTCCGCCCATCGTGGTGACACTTGAATTGTAGGCGTTCACACCCGAAGATGGCAAAGCTTGGATACCGCCGCCGCCGCCTCCGGCCGAATGGATCTTCAACGGCCGTCCACCCATCGAACCCATATGTTGCTGTTGTTGTTGGTGATGCATGTGGTGCGTCGATAATCGCCGCCCCGCGCTGATATGCAATCCTTGTCCTTGTCCACTGCTGCCGCCCGGTCCGGATCCCATCGGACCACCGCCTCCTCCGCCGCCGCCCGCTCCGGCTCCCAAAGCGCCTTGTTGACCGACTTGAACCGTAGTCGGCGCGCCGCCGCCCAAATTGCTCACTTGGACGCTGACGCCGCTGGGCAACGTGGTCGTGTTGCTGTTGCCACTGCCGCCGCTCGTTTTCATCGAGGACGATTGAGAGTAATAATTCGAATTCAAGCTCGACGGAGGGCCCTGAGTTCGTTGGTGTTTCGGAGCTGTCATTGTACCCGATTCGCCGCCGCTCGACATCGATCCGGGCAAGCCGCGCTTGTACGGCGACCCGCTCGCCGATACGCCCGACATTTGGCCGTACTTGGAATTTCCACCGCCGCCCACGTTGCCCATGGTCGGACTGGGCATCGGATTCGCCGATGGTACTGGCGCTTGGCGATGATTGTTTTGGAGCATGTGATTGTGCAATCCGTGCGATGTCTTGTACGCCTTGCCGCATTGGCATCGAAATTTCTTGGCGTTCCTGAAGAAAAAACGAACCAGTCTCGATTTAAGTTTAAAAAGTTAAAAGAAGAATCGGAAACAGAAACTTCCAAGAAGAGAAACCGACTTACGTTGGAGCATCCGAGTTCGTCGCATGGTTCATATGAGCGCATTTGATGTGATAACGAATCCCGTTCATGTTCTTATAAGATTTCTTGCATCCCGGAATGATGCACACGAAACGTCGCTCATCCGTCGAACCATTCGGTGGAGTAATGATCCTGAAAAAAAGCGAAATAAGAAATATCAAAAATTCATGTAAAAACCGGCGCAGAAAGAAAGGCAAAGTACTTACTTGTAGAAATTCACCATTTCGCTAACACCACCTTCCTCGTGGACCATGGACGACTCGGAGGATAACGATTCCCGTCCGACGCTCGATCTTCCATCGTCTCCATCGCTTATGTGGCCTAAAAAAGAAAGAAAAGAAAGAAAATATACAAAGCAAAAGAAACCATAAAAATTACAACTCACTTCCAGCAGGTGTTGCTCCGGTCGATCTCGCCCCGGCTACGTTGGCCGGCGGATGAAACAAGATCGACGACGACGACGATTGATTGTTGGGTGTTTGAGGAACATTTTGACCACCGCTCGTCACCAAACCACTTCCGGCCGCCGCCGACGAAGACGATTGAGCGATAATTGTCGGTATACGTTTCTTCACCGATGCCGCCGCCATCGCCGACGCCGCCGCCGCCGCAGCCATCGCTGCCGCTTGAGCTCCGGACGGAATATTCGGCGCCGGTTGTGGGAACGTTGGTTCCGGAGCGATCGGACGAGCCGGTGTTTCGGGCAATTTTTGAAAATAGCTAAAAAAAATTACAATATAATTTTATCAGAACAATTTTGCTGTCTGAATTTAAAAAATTTAAGCCAAAGCACATTTTAAAAATGCAAAACAATCAAAAATACAGTGCAACAATCAAAATCCACAAAGAAATACAATCTACAGTATCCGTACTTACCGACAAATCGCACTTAACGGGTAGCAAGCCATTTGAGACGTCGGTTCTCTTCTCTCTCCGTCCGCTGCTAGAAATAGAAAAACATTTAATTGAACATTTTAATTTCATCAATTGCCCAACGAAATATAAAAAAATACGTACGAATATGGGCTTCCTCGATATGTTGGATCAAGTCGTACAAATCGGCGAATTCCAATTTGCATTGTCCGTATTGGCAATTATTTCTATACATTTTCGTTGTTGCGCCAAAAATATCGAATAAGCAAATTGATCCAAATTATTCAATACGAGCTGGCGATCCGATTCCGATCGATTTATTGAGTAATCAGCCGCGATCGGCGAAATCGATCGAATCCAGGTCGGCGCTTCTAGCAGACAACGATCATAAAAGAATGCGGGAGATTCAAAATAAAGTAAAGAGAGATATATACCGAATGTGATATGGTAACCGACTGAACTGAGGAAAACACACCCGACCGCTCGCCACCGCCGCCAACAAGATGAATGAAAGGAAGCCAAACGCGCACTTGTTTGGCGTGAGCGTAAAGTGCGCGGGCGAATCCTATTGGTCAACGCCGAGGTCACGTGGTTGCTTTACACTGCGCGGCGGCTGGCCAGGCGCCCTCGTCGTTCTCGTCATTCTTGTCTCGGCCTTCGTCCTGTGCGGCTGCTTCCCATCCTCTCTCTCTCCAAATCTGGCTCGTCCTGTTTTGTATTTCCAAAAGTTTGAGGGGTTCAGTGAGTGTAAAGTGTACTGTAGGCAGAACAGGAGTATGTAAAGTACAGGTAGAATAGGAGTTAGTTCCAAGGCCAAATCAGTTTCTCGAGTCCTGCTAGTTGCAAAATCTGCCTTTCGAGTATTCGCTATCCTTGAAAGGCATTGCGCATTGTCCCCACCCAAGTCTCTCTGCCCTCACCCCGACCGTCGTCTAATGAAATTCTTATTTACTCCGAAATCAAGCGGCTGGAAACCCCGAAGAAGCTGATGAAAGCTTCAAATTTAGTCAGTCTTATCTCCCGAGGAGCAGCTTCATTTTCAATCCCCCGCACGCATATCGCCAAAGACCACCCTGAGAATATTGGGATATTGTGCGCCGTGTGTCTCCAAAAGTGGTTCCCGTTGAACAAGATAGAGGAGGTCAATTACGAATCGCGTGAATGTGATAGATGAGTACAAATTATAGAACTAGGCAGATGTCATTTGGGGGCCCCGATTCCATTTAGTACCTCCTCCTTCCATCTTTGCCGCACACCGACAAAGAGAAAGGAAAGGGGAAAGAGAGAGAGAGAGAAATTTCAAAGTGATTTGTGAGTGGAGAATGTGAAAAATCGCTGACGCCACGTGTCTCGACACACGAAATGAGAGAGGCCCGGTTGCTCGTATTTCACTCTTTCTCACTTTTGAGTGGTTCTGGAAGTGCGGTCGAAACGGAAATCCATAAGTCCAGGGTACTTTGAGGGAGAGAAACAGCAAAAACCAAAGAGCCTATTTCAGAACGAACTAAAAGCGGGAGAGAGAAGAAAAAACCCACCCATTTCTGAGTTGGTAAGAAGGAAAGGCAGGAAGAAACTAAACGCTTCTCCAGTTACATCTGTGCTTCTTCTTCTTCTTCGAGAGCGTTTCTTTCGTTTTTGTTCGTCATCACACGTCAATGGGGTGTCCAAAATCGGAGACGGTTGATGGGCGACTTGCGTTTGAAGTGTTCCAAAACGTAAGACAAATGGTAGTTTGGTCGGACGAGATTGGTTTGACACCAGCGTTGGTACTTCTCGCACGATTCCAGTGAGACGACGGAGAAGAGAAGCCGCCGTCACGCCCCGTCGGCATCAGCAAATGTTCAGTTTTGGTTGATTTGGGTTTTGGCTTTTGGCTTTTGGGGTTTGGTTTGGTTGGTGGCCGGGCGGGAATTGACGCGCATCGAGGGGGAGGCCGGGGCCTCGGCACGGGACGGGGAGGCGACTGCGAGAGTCCGAGATA